>JBBBVU010000012.1:23972748-23987621 GCA_037177055.1 Atherinosoma microstoma
TATATGACTCCTGATTTAGCCAAACTGCCTAGAATAAACCATCACTGGATCAATATCTTATGGCAATCCAGGGCATTTATGTAAAACAGTGCCATCACACTGTAGAATCAGAAGTACATGGTGTTTCTGATTTAGGGCCAAGGTGAAGAAAGCGGAAACACAACAGTTACTGAAGATTTACAAATTAAAGTAAATAGACCAAGAAATACTTTAAAAAGGACTGAGATAGATGAGTTTTTACAGTGGAGGTGGACTACTAAATCCTTACACAGGACACTATGTTATTCTAAGTATTTTTATATCACTTACCTGACTTAAATCATGTCATCTCTTCTGGTTGCACTGAATGCAAAGAAATCTTGTGCTCATTTATCTTATTTGAGAATCAACTATGCTGAAATATGTGAAATAACTTCCTCAACAACATAAAATGAGTGATTCCAACCAATTTGACCATCTAAACTCATTATGTCTGTGCACAAGAGATAATAAGACATAATGCTCAACAATATTTAAATTGTTACAGACTGTCTATGTTTAATATAAAGCAATAATAATAACTCAGCAGTGTTTCAACGGGGCCGAATGCCTACATTTTTATTTTTGTAAAGTTAATATTAAGGACTGAATTGGCTGCAGCTTTCCAGTTTTTCCATTAATAACATTAAGGACTCTGCCAACCAGACTATGAAGGGGCATTGCTACCGTCATTATTTAACTGTAGTTTCCACAAAAGGTTATTAGTAGCTGCAAGGAGGATGATTAGGAAAATATGTTATTGTAGCGCAGGGAAGCCTTCGGGTCCTGCCAGTTAGTGGCATACTTGATTATGGCTGGAGAGCAGCTATGGGTCTCACAGCTGTCTTGCTGTATGCTTATGATGTGTGTACATGTAAGTGTATGTATTCACCAAATGTGTGAATATTACAACTCACTAAATATTTATTAGCTACTAGATTCCATATAATTTGATTGTGCCCATCAATAGTGTTGCAGGAGTGTGTCCGAGCTGTAATTTGTGAGTTATTTCATAGATTAGGTCTAACTGGTTGGCTGCTGGTATGCTGACATCATGAGAGGCTCTCAGGAGCAACAAGTTGTTTTTTCTTTGCTTGTTTTGGTTTAGTTTTTTTAATGATTGAACACCTGGTTAACATTAACTTTTAAAATGCATTGTCAAGATTCAGGAAAATGCCTTGGATTGGCATTTTTAAATAAAACTTGTATTAGCTTGCACATTTTCTGATGTCAGCCTTCCCTGGCTAAGGAATGGACATGTAATGTGCACTTTTAGCATCCAGAAACATTACAGTATATGATAACATACTTCCATCAACTAGACCTTTCAGGGTGCGTGTTGTTGGGGTGTCAATACCTGGCATTGCTACAGAACTGAAAATATAGCCTTGTAATATAAGGTGAACTTTGAGATCTATGTGAGCCAAAAACTATGCTTTTTTTTCCTAAACCTGATTAATAAGTAACTTAAACTTACTAAGTAATGACTAAGAACAACAGTAAACCACCAGTGAAAATAAAAGTAAACAGCATCTGAAAATGAGAATAAGTATCAAAACAAGACAAAAGTAATAGGAAAAAAACATACCTGCAGTAGAGGCACTCTCAAAAAAAGGTCATGTCAAAAAAACGTAAATATCATGTGACAGAAACATAGGTCAATAGAAAAATAACAGTCGTATTACAGCCACAGTTTAATAATCTTTACAGTTAAAATGTATTATAAACTAGGCCAGCATAGCAACAACATTACATGTTTTGTCCTGACAGTAAATGTGCGAAAATCTGTCACAGTTGTAGTTTCTGTTGTTACCTATTGTATTTTACTGGCTCTATTTCCTATATCTTGGGTTATTAATGGTTGCTAAAATTTAAATTAGCAACATGGTATGGGTTGGAGTGACTTAAATTACCTACAGTGGCAAGTTATATTAGAAAAACAAACACCAACTACAGCCAAGATCATTGCAAAGGCCACGTTTGATGTAAGACTTGTGATCATACACATGAAATACGCCATGAACAAAGCTATTCAACATATGCCCATGTATTTCTTTGAGGTAATTGCATAACTAATGAAAATAAATGGTTTTATAATGTTTTGCTTCAGCTGTCTTTTATGATTCATGAACGATCGTTATATGTGTGTACATTTCAGACAACTAGGATAGAATAAGAGAGTACTACATTGTCTGTTTTCTGAACTGTAGTATCCTCAACTTGTAAAAGATACAGCATTGTGTATTTATGTCCTGTTATTCAGGTGATAAGAGCAGGGCTTCAGGCCATGTGTTCTGGTACTCTTTTCAAAGCCCATGAGACTCTTGTGCCTACAGCAACATGACTTTACATGGGCACAAAATATGGACCTTGTCCAAAACATAGCAGCAGACAATTTAAACAGAAAGACCCAGCATGAATACAACACAAAGATAATTATATCCAAACTAATATGCAGTCATCTTGAACCAACCATAATGAAGACAGAACATCAACACCATCAGCAGCACAAAGCGCCATCAATTAACAAACAGCTCTACCAGAACAGAAAAGAGCAATAAAATAATAATAGGATTAACTGAGTTCATCCAAGATGAACTGTTAAGTTTGTATGCTTTAATGATTCATTTATAGAAAATATAACTGATATCCTTATTTCCACCTGCTACACCAACAATAAAACATTCTGTAATCATTTAGGCAAAAAAACAGACAGGAGATTATGCGTTAAGTCATGTGAAGTTTAGAGATCAAAAGGTACTTGAGGCTACTAGTTCTGTAAGTGTATCCCCCTTTGAACATCTTCACTAAAGAATAGGCTTTTTAAAAGTAAAAGAAAACCTGCTTGTAGGATCAACTCACTGACACGTTTCACCTGCAAACAGATGAGTGAAAAATAATTTTAGGCTTGAATTAACATAACCATCCATTAAAATCTATTCACTAAACACTGCCTAGGAAAAAACCATACTGCTGTTAAGTAGTTATCCATTATTTCTGATCTTAAGTACTGTTTTCAGGAAGTGAGTGGGCTTTCGAGGGCATGGATTGGAGAAAAAACAAACATATAAATGTGGATTTTATGCACATTTGCATGACTCTGAAAGTCAGTGTCAGAATGTAAATATTTACCTAGTTTATGGCTTCTTTTTATCTTATATTTACAGGGAAAGCATTCTGCTTTAAGAAGTCACTATAAAATATCAGCTCAGCTCTGATGAAACATTTTTGTAAAAGAAGATTCATTTCAACATTTCAGCCTGTTAAGTCTAAAATTGTGTTTGTATTCCCTACTGTATGCA
Source organism: Atherinosoma microstoma (assembly GCA_037177055.1). NCBI lineage: Eukaryota > Metazoa > Chordata > Actinopteri > Atheriniformes > Atherinidae > Atherinosoma > Atherinosoma microstoma. The sequence continues at coordinate 23,976,069 of JBBBVU010000012.1, forward strand.
TCACACCATCTGTTAGCATGATATGAGGCATCTTGCCATTGCTTTGAAACTTGGGAAGTTGGTTGTACGTCTGTGAACGTAGACTGATAAAGACTACATCTGTTTTTGTGTTGTCATGCAAATGGTAGAGTGGAAGAAACTAAGCTGAAGGCCAATCAAAGTATGTTGTGCATTTACCTCCCCTTTCTTATCACTCAACAAATGAGTACCATCTTTATCCTGTTATGAAAATCAGAACACATCAGGAAAAGAATACATTTGTCAAGCGGACATGTCCTCATTTTTTTATAAGGTAGAGAGCATAGTTTAGTGATCAAATATACAAGGCCATATTTCCGTGCAGATAATGGTTTTGCTGATATTCTAATGTAAACAGAAAAAAAAACATGATGTGAGATACTAATTCAGAAATAATTTGGGTTGCAAAATTATCTAAACTGTGTGTCAGCCAATGCAACTGTAGTTAATGCACTATACAAATAATCTGCAACTGCTTTTTTTTGCCAAATGAGATGTTTGAACGTCTGTAATGACTTATTCTTGTCAGTGATTCCAATAAAACATGCTGACTGATGCTATTATTTTGCACTTGTTCACATTCATTGTTCTTGCTGTGTCACTATATACTGCTGTTTAAGGTTCTGATGTATCAGAAAAACATTAATAATGTCAAATTTCTTCCTGAAGACTCTTAAATATACATTTTTAAACAGTTTATCTCCATGTGTCCCTAATGCTTGTTACATATGTCACAGCTGACTGTGGTAAAGGGTTGCTTTGCCCCTCAGTAATTCGGTTACAGATGGGTTTGTGTTTTGCACTGTGTGTGGTCAGCTGTACGCAGCCATATGGAGGTTGCATAGCTGTTGTCACTGCTGTTGCTGTGACTGCTGCAGGATAATGAGACTCTGGCGCTGATCTGCTGTCAGCCCGGCAGACAGGCCAGGCTTCACCCTGGTCACTGCCACCTCATGCCATCTGGGTCTCTGCACTGAGAGGGAAGGACATGGACATGCCAGTGGGAAAGAAGGAGGTAAGATTATACACTCTGGCCTACCGACTGACTTGGTGTTCTGTCTTAGCAGTGCACCATATTTAATCTTAACTGAGTCTTTTTTACAAATGGCAAAATGCATCTGAAGCTATGATCACACTCTGTCAGGATATATGCACACATCAGCTTAGCAACAGTTGTCAATGACACTTCAAATACGTTAATGTTTAGCAGATGTGATGGTTTTCATGTTTGCTATCACACTTTGTTGTGTAGGCAGAAATGTCATTTGTTTCACAAGTACATGGACATAATCAAGTTCTGGGTCAGCAAACTAGTGGAATAAAAAGGTGAGATATCACTCAGCTTTCAGTCAGCGCTTTGAATTCTTGCACAAAAGAACTTTTGCATATTCCTCCCACAAAAATCATAGGTCAGAACCATTTGAATATCTATTTTTACAGTATGTCTAAAGGAGATAATGTATTATTTATTCCCCTGAAACCATTCGTTTTGAAAGATCTTCATACCACAATTCCAGACATTAGGCCATGCGCATTGGATTCACATTTTGAGACAAAAATGGGAGGTTAGCTGTAAGTTAAGTTGAATTCTCTGGCATCATTTCCACATAGTCTTTTGGAATTTGCTAAAATCGGGAGAAATCAGAGTTGGACATTGAAGGTGTAGCAAAGGGCGCTGATTGTTGAAGCTGTTGAAGCTTTACTGGGTTTGATCGTGGCAGAAGTCTGGACCTGCTATGGGAGGAACACCACACAAGGACACACACTTGGAAATCCACTGGTAATTTGATAACTTTAAATGTTTTTACCCACCAGCAATATAGATCAGTCTGGACTCCTGCATGTGGAAGCTATCAAACATCATGTTTATTTTCTGTGAGATCAGGTTGACGCTATTGTTGCAACCATTTCTCGCACCAGTTTTAAATCCACTTTCTTGTTTAAGGGCAGAGGACAATCAGATGTGTTTCTTGGAATGATTACAACAATAGCACACACACCAATCCTGATATGAGCTTGAGCCATCTGGTGTACACTAAGGATACTTCCTGCCAATGTTCAATTTGAAAAGTATGCTATTGCCCTCTGTAATTATTTTTTGCATTCCAATTTTACTTCAATAAAACTTTGTGATATCTTGTTTTATGTTATTTCTTAAGGTTAATTGAAATTATAGCCTATGCATGTGTATTGATAATCTATGATGTAGCCCCGACTCTGACCCATGACTGTGTGCTGACCCGACTCCCAGCTTTTCAGGCCTTGATGTGAATAATATTATAACTCTAAAGGTGACTCATTTTGGAATGTACTTCCCAAAAAAATTTAAGGAAAAAAAATATACACAAGTACTAAGCCTATGAAGGGATATGTCAATGAACTGAGAAAAATAAAAACTTTGGCTTTCACTAAATCAAATACATTATTGGAAAGGTCTTCATCTGGAGAACAAAATATGTCAGCATGAACACTACATGGCTCTTTCTTTGAAAAACTGACATTTGAACCTTGACCTTGAGTGCATATTTGAAGGCTTATAGTTAAACAACAAAATGGATTAAAAGACATGGGACCAACTGTTATAGAGAGCTTTTGACCTGAGCTGTCATGTAATAACTTCTGTATTATATAACCACCAACTGGTGGCTCTGTCAAATATAGATAAAATACATTTTCATCTGTTTAACAATTAAATGATTAAACGATTAAGATCTGAATCCACAGTTGCATTCAGCTTCCCTTTAAACCCCCTGGTGTGTTGGTAATTTAATATTTGCAACTATAAATGTGATACAAAATGCTCCTATTTAAAAAAACAAACAACAAGACACAATTCCTGATAGAAGACAAATCAGTGCCATGATTTTCGTTCTTCCAGTTTTCAGAACGAGCTCTGAGTATAGGGTTAAAAAACAATATATCTGTTCCTTTTATCAAAGTCAAACTAGTGATTATCCTACTGCTAGATGATATGTGCTGATCAAATGTAAATATGATGGTTTATTTCAGATTTTATTAAATAAAGTGGGTGTTGGTTGGTACTTTTTTCCGTTTTCTTTCATTTTAAAGGGGTTCGTTAAAACACACCCTTCCTTCATATTTCAAACATTTTGTACAGCCACACTGTGAGCTACTCAGTAACTTAATGATCTGTGGTGAAAAAAGGTAAATATGTTGGTTTATTTAAGATATTCTACCCAAATGTTTGGTAAACTACTGCTTTCACATGACAGCTTGACACCAAGAGCAGCCAATAGGAAGGGGAGAAGAAAAAAACTCCCAGATGAGAACAATGAGACTTTATGTTAAACCAAACATGGCATAATATGGTCCCAGCATGTAATTTTTTAATAATTATGTGCCACTAACGTGTAAATAAGGGTTGAGTGTTGAAATAACCTTGTGGTTATTTCACATACAGTATTTCTGTGAGATCAAGTTGGACTCCACAGTGACCCCTCCATCTCATTTACCACCAAGGGCAAAATAGAGAGATCTAATAATCTAACAAAAATACAAACTGGATTTGTTTTAGATTCTGGCTTGCTGTAGTTATTGTATTTCTGTTTATTGTATTGTTTTGTTTTGTATTGTATTGTATTGTATTGTATTGTATTTCTGTTTGCTCATTGTTCAACATCAACATAACTCTGGACAGCTGACAGTATTTTTATGCTCTCCCTACAGTTGTCTTATTTTTTATTTATTTTTTTAGATTAGATTCTTTATTGATTAGCAAAGAACACAATTACAACCACAAAAACAGAAAAACATTTTTTTTACATGCAATATAGCTAATCAAAAGGTATTGGCTGAAGCACATGCTTATTATGCCAACCCTTGTAAAAAATATCTTCAGCAGCAACTCAACTAAAGACACAAAACACTCTTTATGGCTTTCACTAGACTTTTTGGTTCTATGTAGTTAGATTGATTTATAATTCGTATGGCTCTTTGTTGTTGTTTGAAAATAGGAAGAGTGTTAGTTATATATGCATTACCCCATATCTCCACGCAATAAGACACATGGGAAAGCAACAAGGAGCAATAAAGTATGAACAATGTTTTTTTTATTAAGGACATCCTTTGTTTTATAAAGTATCGAAATGGTTTTTGACATTTTTGTTTTAACATTATTTTATGTCGTCATTTATGCATCACCAGTAAAACTAAACCTTCAAGTCCCACTGAATAATGTAGTTTGCTTAGGAACCTTCCTCCATCCTAACTGAATAAAATGATCCAGTAGTATCCAAGCATCAGCCACGATAACAGCTATTTGAATTATCCAAATACTAAGGAAAGGAGCTCCAATGCTTCAAATAAGATCTCCTTTAGCACAGGGTACACCGTCCTGTATCAAAGAAAGTAGATAATTCCATCCTACAATTCCTTGCAGCCATAACTTTCTGAGTAATGGTTAATCATGATGATCCAACTGTACTATGATTTATATGTATAAATATGAGGACAGAGGAGTGAGTGTAAGCAGCCTGTGATAACATATTTCACTTTTGTTGCTTTTTCTTTCCTTTCGTAATTATGAACCTTGATAATATTGTAATATTTTATATCATATCTTTACACATTACTTGGATATACGGTATCGTCTCTGTGTAACAATGTGATTACACAAAGTATCTAAAGCAACTTATGAAGAATATTTATTGAAGATCTGTAGTGATAGTGGTGCAGAACTGCATCACATTATAGTGTTAGTGTGGTCGGATTCTCACACCAGCGTGGTCGTCATCCAAATTTCTCCTTCCACCTTTTTTTAACCTGATGTTTTTTTCTTACAAGATCAAGGAAAAGAGCTTAGGAAAAGATTATAGGAGAAAATTTTCTGGACTATGCAATTGTACTCTCTGTCCTGGATATGTAAAGCCCTGCACATTATGCACAGCTATACATATGTCAGGTAATGATACAGAACATTACATGATTTTTTTTGCCTTTTCTGCTTAACATTCTGAAACATTCAACTACAGTTTCACATTAATCAGTTTCACATTAATTTTTCTCCAGTTTCATTTCAACTTGTACAACACTGTGTAACACTGTTAAAAGTGCAAAACAAATGTAGACCTAATTTCGTTGTGTTCCATTTTTTCAAGTATATTAAATATAATGTGCTTGGAAATCTGTTCAGATGACAACTTTCTGACATGTCTGAACAAAAAAAAAGAGATTAAACATGTATGTTGATAGCGGGAAACTTTTATTTATTACAATTTATTACAGTTTGGTAGCTGACTAACTGCATCAATAAAATTTGTGATGAAGACATTTCACCCCCTCCTCATCCAACTAAGGTATCAATTTGGAGGATGTTCAGGTTTGGTCTTAGATTTGTAGCATCTACTTTTTGCTGCAGGAAGGTGAAGCATTAAACTGTAGAATGACTGCACAGTAAGCCAGGTCCTATTGACTAATAAGGCTTTAAATAACTCCATCTGTGATAATCTAATGAGTTTCCACTAATGTGAAACATATGGAGCCATAAATCCTGAATAAGATGCTCAGCCTTATTTGGACTGTATATTTGGTGACAACTTGCCGCATCACTGAAACAACACTCCACAGAACGACACGTCCGCAACCACACTTCACAGATCATTACGCAGCCAGTCAAGTAAATGGGCAAGTCCATGTAGAAATACTGCAAACTGACTTGAGATCTGTCAGTAAATGGGGCTCTCCCTCCAAAGCAGAACCCCCACTTCTGCTTAATTATTCATGTGGGCTGAGCAATCAGTCTCCCTGAATGGTACTGTATACTATCATGCTCCTTCCTTGAGCTCCCAAGCTGATTATAGAGCTTTGGCAATCCAAGCACTTTGAATTATTTAAATCTCTGTTTAGCCTGCTGTACATATATCAATGGAAGGAATGGATTCGGAGTTGACATGTTTTTTTTCTTTGGCTTTGCCCCCCCCCTTCCCCCAATTGCCTCATCCCTTGAACTTGACAAACATTCCACACAAATCATACACCAACTTTCAAGGAAATTGCAAATTTTTCTAATTCCCTACTGAAACCTGTTTCACAGTGGAGGAGGGTTTTAACTGTATTGGGGTTGAGATTATGTGGCGGAATTAAGATAATTTTTTTTGGAGGGGGGCAGATTCTCAGTCAGTAAAAAAAAAAAAAAGTCTAGTGACAGCCATAAAGGAGTGTTTTTATGCACCCACAGGAGCCCACCCTGGAGAACAGGGCCCTCGTGTGAGTAGGCTGCATAAACATTATGGACCCCTGGCCCTTTACAGGCAAATAGCCAAATAATTGCTATCCCACTGTTTGAGTTTAGCGCCGACAGATAGATACACAGAGATGAAAAAAAACGCAAAAAACAAACAAAGCGGGGGCATTCTTTTTTTAGGTCATTGGCAGGATTGAACAAAAGCCACAGAGATACTGTACTTAGAGAAACTATAACAGCCTTTCATCTCTCAACGGGACACTTGCAGCAAATTTATGTCCAAAGCGACAACATCTTTTCACTGGGCAAAAGTACTTGTTACTCATTGAAGAACAAACTGACTTGGATCTTTATTAATGTTTTAATTAGACCACATGGAAATCAATGGTGTAACATTTGCTCACCATTTTTTCTGTCTGCACTTCCGAAGCAGTTGACAGCTGCAGCTTGGGTGTCAAAACTGCGTGTTGAATTTGTAAATACATCTTTTTCCTGCCAGCTGACATTGAATTACAGCCGAGGGTAATAGAACAGGGTGGCTGTCTGTCAGGTGGAAGGGGGAGGGAGAAAGCTAGGCCAAAAAAGAGCAACATGCTCATCGGGTTTGTGGAGTGACAGGGGATGATAGAAGATGTTCAGTCTGCTTTCAGGCTGCCACAGAAAAGGATTCACATCTCCTCAATTGCTCCATTACTGGAGTGAGAGCAAAGAGATGGGTTTCTGCACCCTTTCTTTCCTCCATCGTTGGAAAGGAAGTGGGTTTTGTAGTGTTTTACTTATCTCTAAGTGCTTCATAATACAGCGATGTCAACTGAGGATTTTCTTTTGTTTTGATGTGCAGACATTTTGCACAGTAACTCAAAGCGTTGTTATTGCTAGGTGTCTACACAATAACCACCCACCACACAACTTTAACATCCAAAGGCAATCACATTGTGAACATGCAGAAGGTATTTGGTAGCTGTCACTTCCATTATAAGTACCAATTCCAGTACATAAAATGAAGTCATTTCTCTGCCATTGTTGGCAGACTGCCCAAAGCCACTGACGGCTTTCTGTCCTTTTCTGCCATAGAGCTCTGACAAGTGACAGGTGATCTATGGCTGCTTGAAGTCTGGGATCTAAATCTGAAACGAGCTTAGCCGTGGCACGCGAAATGAGAATTGATAATCGAATGATGCTGAATGAGGGGGCCTGTCAGCACATTGTAAGGGAGCTGACAGATTTAGTTAAGTGAGAAGGAAGGCATGGTGGATGAATTTTGGCAGGATAAAGAATTGCTCAGCGCTTGGAGAGAAGCTGATCCAGCTCCAGCTATTTCTGATTTTCTATGAGTGTTTACATATCAGCAGTGTCAGTTGATGGGAAGCTAAAGTCTATTATGAAGAAGTCATTATAAAACACAACAGGCTTGTTTGATTCTTTGTAAACATCACAGCATGTCTGTATTTTGTAATTATTGAATGATCAGTGTTGATAAGAAAGAGGCAGACAAAAGGGAAACACAGATGAAAGATTTGACATCAATATGTTCATGATTCATACACAGCTGCATACTGTTAAAATGGTTTGTATTTAGCCCTCTGTATCAGAAGCTCTACAACCTTCACTTTAGCTTTGAATTGTGCTGTCTTGATACACAAGAGGTATTCATTTATACAATTTTCATACCGTTTCAAGTTCTGCAGATTTTATGTTCAAACTTATCTTTCTGTTTGGCAGCACTGGCAGTCCTCTAAGGAATGGTCCTTTCCTTTCTTTCCCCCCATTCTTCCAAGCAGAAATGTTCAAACTCAATCAGGCCAGATGCAGAGCATCAGTGTGACCTTCACACTGGATGGATCATTCCCAAAGCCAATCCTGTGCTTTGGGGGTAGGCTCCCCCAAAGCACAAAAACAAGGTTTTCATCTAGTATTGCTTTTTATATTTTTTTAATATTTTTTCTTGCTTCTGTCCTCCATCCTCCCAGTCCCTGTTCCAAAAAAGAATGAACACAGAATGATGCTGTCACCACTGTGTTTTACAATATAAGCACCTGATTGGTGGCATGCTGCTGCACCAGTGGTTGTCCCTGTGTAAGGTTTTCTCTCTCTACAAAGAAATTCTGGACCTTATTCTTACTGACCACTGGGTTCATGTTTATCTGTCAGCATAAGATCCTCAGTTTTGCTGACCAGCCAGATAAAAAGAAAAGAAAAAAAAACTCAGTGGGTGATGCCAGACTGGTTTCATAGCAGTTACTGTGTTTTTCACCAGATCTGGGTCTTAACACAATCCTGTTCCTTGGGTTTACTGAAAATTATCTTAATCTAATGGCTTGGTTTCCATGTTGTGGTTCAGCACATGCCAGTAGACTGTAACATCAGTAAAGGTCTTAAACAGGATTTACTTAAAATTCCAAAATCTTATTTTCCCATTTCACTGTGGAGAATTGGGTTGGGTGGCGAAACAAAGTTCGGGGGGACTTGAATCTATGCTAAGATTAGCAATGATCTTAAAGAAGATAATGTAGACTACTGTCAGATAGAATTATCTTTGGGATCACATTTCACTCCGAATGTTTGCCTGCTGCATTATTAAGAATAACTTTGGTAGCAATATACTGTATATTTGCCAATAACTTTAGTTTAAAAGGGATTAGGTAAGAGATTAAAGGATTACCTTCTCGTGCACTCCAAATGAAAACCAGACAAGAATAACATTAACAAAGCAGAAACCAACTATGAAAATAAGTTGATGAACATGTGGAAATTTGGTATAGAACCTATAACATTAGAGAAACAATATTAAAGCTGAGGATGTGGAAGATAACATGTTTTGTATCAGTGCAAATGTGACAGTGAGGGTCCTGTCACTATGCCTCCAATTGATCATCATGATCATTAGCATGGATTCCAAATAGGTGGCAATGTGCATAAAACACAAGGATGTGCTTGTGGAAAGAGGGAGAGAGATGTGACAGCGAGGGTCCTATCACTATGCCGCCAATTGGCGATGTGCCCTGGCTCCTTGGCCACAGGGATATCCCTTTGGCTGACTGGTCAGCATACATGACTGTCACCCAGGAGGTTGTGGGTTCAGTCCCTGCCCGGGCCCTCCTTGGTCCTGCCACACAAAGTTTCTTAAATCTTAAATCTCCCTTTAGTCATTTGCTAAAGAATAAACATCAATATTCATATTATCCAGTGTTTTATCTGCCAGGTTCAAAACTTAGGCATGAAAAGTATGTTTCAGGGCAAATGGTAGACATCATGATTTGTAAGCTAATAAGATATGACATTTCTTAATGTGACAGATATTTTTGCTTTTCTTGTGTAGCCTGTCACAGTGCCCTTTAGTATAGCTCCTCTATAAGACAGTTACCATCAGTCAGGGAATTTATTGGAATCTTTGCTAAGATTTGTGAAATAACATTTTAACCTCAAACAACTCCTTCCGAGAATGGAAACCACATTGAAATATTACTTATGATAGTTGTGGGAATTTTCCTTCCAATTCTGTCAGAGTTGTAACCTTTCATTTGCAACTTTTCCTTCTCTTTGGCAAGAAACCCCTCGTTGAGGTAAAAAAAATTCCCCATAAAAGTGTTTGCAGTAAACTGTAAGTTTTTTTTTAGGTTTAAAGAGTAATACGACATACTTAACTTCTCAGCAAAGTAAAGGTGGTTCCTCATTTGGCTCTCAGACATATTGTGATGGCCTGCAGGGTGTTGTTATAGTTTTGCAGTCCAGGTTTCTAAAAACAGTTATCAACTTCAAAATGTCAGTCAGACTTAATTACATCCATCTTGAGCAGATTCATGCTGACAGAAGTGATTTAATCAGTCATAATCAGCAATTAAAAGGCTAGATGGGCACAGAGTAATTGTTTTCTAAATACTTTTTTACAGTTATGAATGCACCGTTTCCTGCATTGCACATTGCCAAACTTGTTAGTCTGAATTATTTATGCATTGAAAGCACTAAGTCGAAGTAGTTGTGCAACCCAATCGACGTTAATATATATCATGTCCTGGTCAGTCCACAGTGCAAAATGTTGCAGTTTGACAATAAAGGCTCAAAATTAGTACCAAGCTAACACTGCTCTTACTTCTCATTATATAAGCAGATTGCATGATGAAATATCTTCTGTCCCATCCACCCACTCTGTTGGTATGTGATGACATTGAACTAATACACATTGCTGCATAAGTTTACTGGAAGAGCCCTCAGGATGAAGACCCATCTGAGACAGCATTTTCAACAGTCCTTTCATTTTTTGATTATACTTCACACAAGTTTTCTAACTTTTCCCCTCTGCTCTCACTCACAAATTGTTATGATTAGGATTTTAAAAAACACACAAAAAAGGATTTTAAGAGGAAGGTTTTTTTTGATTTTACAGTTTGTGGCTTACATGGCTTTTACATCCATGGATCACTTTCATGTCACATTGATGCTTCACTGAGCAAAACATATACATTGCTATGAAATAAACAAAATTTTACATACATACTAATACGCTAATACATTTTCATACTAATTCATATGCAAAAGCATACCATTGGAAAGTATGGCACTGTGTTCGAGCTTTCTGAGAACACAGCTATACAAATAAAAAAAATTATGACAACAACTTTGTCAAAGGTGGAACTGCATAAATCCTATGTGAAAAAAGAAATTACGGATCATTGTTTGATCAAGTTAAACTGTGATTTGCCACATCTATACCACAGTAATGGCTTACAAAGCCCCTGATTAATACAACAGCTTACAAACAACCAAAATTTCTCTTGCACAAAGATAAAACTACCGCAGTTGTCCTGCTGTTAAGATGAAGCACATCACATTTTCATTCATGCAGATATTACATTGACAGTTTAGTAAAAAAAAAAAAAAAGAAAGAAATTAAGCTGAAACAAACTACAACCATGCAGTCATATTTATTTTTAAAGAAGAAGCCATCAGATATAAAATGATCACAGAGTGGGAACTCTACTGAAATAATTATCCATATATTCACTAGAGAGGTATTATTGTACGAATGTATTTACTTCAAGTTGTAAGAAAAAATTAATTTACTTATATGTGGCAAAAACAAGGGTTGTAGTGGACAATATGGGCAATCATAATTCACCATGGACAGTTAAATTGCTGATCAGACCAAGTTCCCATTATGTGCCGTTATCTGGCACTGAAAACTGTGCCTTTAAACACAGGGTTTCCTGGTTTGTGGTTTTTCCCACGGGCTACGCCTCGTGAGGGTTTCTGTTGTCATTGTTAGCAAGAGATTGGAATAAACGAGACGCTGGTGTGTTGTCGCAAAGAAATTGTCTCCTCTCAGTCTTTCACAA
>JBBBVU010000012.1:23990566-24003906 GCA_037177055.1 Atherinosoma microstoma
AGGATATTGAGAAAAAAGAGAGCACAAATCTTCACAATGGCCTTTTGTTCAAGAGTGGCTGCAACCTCTGTGGATATGGAGTCAGAACCCGGCGCAGATTTCTAACGTCTGTCTCGCTTCAATGACGTGAAAGCCAGATGAAATGCGACATGACCATACTGAGGTCACTTTCAAAAAAGATCAAATATGTATCTGATTTAGTACCACATATGAAAGTGGTCTGGATTTGAATTTTTTAAAAATTGTATTTGTGCTGTTCAGACCGGAATAAAAAGATCCATCATGGGTCACATATGTGCATAAAAGCCAGATTTGAGTCACTTTTGCCTGCAGTGTAAACGGACCCTTCGTTGGGTAAATATTATAGAATTGTGGTCTATTTAAGATACAATGGAGCTTTATATGTGATCAGACAAATATAAAATTTGATTCTGGATTTTAAAAGGACCCAAATAAGAAAAGCGAAACTTGGAGAAATATGATCTTTCCTGCTAATTCTCATCAGAACCCTCTCTTTTGGATCAGATGAAGGTTTTTCCAAACATTTTTGGAACATCACAATAAAATAAATTCTGTGGTTCTTGAAGTAACTGATACGTGGACTCGTTTTTTCATCACTCTGAGACACTTTTTGCAATATCACATAAGTGAAAGAAGGCAGTCCTGGAAACTTGTTTTATATGTGAGTCAAAGGACACATCCATGGAAACAAAATGAACTCCAGGGTTCCACACTGTAGTACTGAAAACATATGTAATGGAATCCAATAGCTAGAGAATGTCTTCCTGAAGTGTTCATGTTCAAAGACAACAATACATTTTATTTATGTTGAATTTGATAAAACATTTTATTTATAGAGGGCTTTTCAAGACACACAAAGATGCTTTAGAGCAGGAAAACAAGAAAACAAAGTGCAAAACATTTAAAATACAATTTAAAAAACAGTACTTAAGATACCCATTTAGAACCAAAAATGAAAAAAAACAATTTAAGATAATTTAAAGCAGCTCTAAAAAGATGAGTTTTGATGAGTTTCTTGCAGGTTAGAGCAAGATGTTTTTGGGGAGAGAATTCCAGAGGGAAGGGGCAGCAATTGAGAAAGCTCGGTCCCCCCAAGTTCAGTACTTGGTCATGAAGAGAATTGAAAGAAGGTTAGTGCCAGAGGAGCATGAGACTGTGGGATGGTGTGTAGCAAGGCACGGCAAGTTTATTTGTATAGCACATTTCATGTTCAAGACAATTGTAAGTGTTTAACATAAAACATTAGTAGCATTACAGTGGGGTGCAGAAGAAGCATTAAAAAGTAAATTGAAAACAACCTTTTAAAAGAAATTAGATAAAAACAAAAAAAACTGAAATAATATATATGAATAGCGATGAAAGAGGTCAGTCAAATAGAAGGGAGCCAGGTTATTGAGGGCTTTGAATGTGAGGAGGAACATTTTGAATTGAATATGTTGCAGGACAGGAAGTTGGTGGAGGACTGGAGAAGATGTGAGCGAAGAATTGAGCTGCAGAGTTTTGGATGTATTGGAGCTTGTTTCAGACTACGTGTGATAAGCCATACAGGATGTTATTGCATCAGTCAAGTTTGGATGTTACTAAAGCATGGATGAAAGTTTCAGTTTCATGAAAAGAAAGACATGGAACCTTTTGGGTGTTATAAGGAACAGAAATAAAAGAGTGTGAAAAGCAAAGGCTGCCTCTCCCTCCTGGGACAAACTCAGTAGCAGATGAACCGTGTTACATTTTTCTCAAAGACTAAATCCCTCTGAACTGTTTTTCAGCTGGGCTGCTCCTAGTCAGCCACCAACATATTCATTACTCTTGTGAGCGACAAGGAGAGCATACGGGTAAATTGGTTTTAGCTCCTGACCTTTGGGGTTTGATTAATGGCCCTCTGTTCAGCAACTCTAGTAGAGGTCTAGAGTGCTGCTGAGTGTTGAAGGGGTGAAGTGATAGGCTAAGGAACCCAGCTAAGACCCATACATTGTATATCCACTTAGTCACTTCAAATTTAAAGGCCTGGAACAAGTCAGGGCCTACTGACCCTATGTAAAGCATTACCTCTGCCTTTATAGTTAATCACACCAGCCAACAAGGCTTTGATAGCATTTTTGTTTTTTTTCTGTTTTTGTTTCTTTTTTGCAACTACCTTAGTTTTTGCAATACATGACATGTTTTACAAAAATTATTCCCCCTCATGATGATTCTTTTGTGACAAATGTGATAGCAGGCCTCAGTGGCAGTTTTCCAGTTCTTTGATTTTGACAAATTATCTTTGCATATATTGAGGGCTTGCCCTTCATTCTTTTGCTGTACTACAATGTTTTGTTTATTTTAGGTGCTCAGGAACATATTCACACACCGAGCTGGACTGACACAAAAATGTGATTAGCAATGGTCGAATTTCCAAATCGAATCCGGTTGACAGCATAAAGCAGAAAATAGCAGCGGGTCTCCTTAGATAACCCTGCTTGGCTTTGAATTATATCTGCCACACACAAGGAATCAGAGACCAAGAGCCAGATAATCAGGTTTGCTTCCTCTACCCTCCTATTATAACAAATTAAAGAGGTCTGGAAGCCATATTTTTACAAACCACAGGTTCTTACCTTCTCATTAGCTAACAGACTAGCAAATTGATTTGTATTGATTTCAGCCGTCTTGCAGAAGCTAGCTTTGTATGTGGAATTCTACAAGTAACTGCATGAAAGGCAAAGCGTATCCAGAGCAGACCAAAGGATTCCTTGTGGCTTTTTAACCTGGGGTGTCATGGCCTGTAAAGCAGTAAGTGAAGAAGAGGAAGACATTTAGCCTGATAAGCTAAATAAATGTATGTGAAATCCTCTTATTAGTTTACACGAGCATCCATTTCATAATGATTTTATGTTCAGGTGTTGTCAGTTTGAATCTAGAACTAGAACAACTATTCATTCTTTAATTTGGAAGTTTGTATTCCATCCCATCTATTTTCTAATGCAGGGTCATGGGGGGGTTACACCCTATCCCAGAGGCAGGGTACACCCTGGTCAGGTTGCCAGTCCAGCACAGGGCCAACACTGAAAAACACTCAATCATTCACAATTCTTTTTTTTCACCCAACCTTAGTTCCTAGGCGAAAGCATATTGTTTCAGAAAAGATCATGTCAGGATAATTTTGGTTTGAAATGTTTGGTCCAGATGTAACTTTACAGACTCAACAAACAACAAACACTGTGTAGCCACTAAGCTGACCATGTACTTATCTGTATACCTGAGTATTTCAAAGTCAAATGTGAAGCCATCTGTTGAAGATGGCCTCGCATTTACCTCACATTACCTGCATGCTTGTAGGTAATGAACAGAATTAAATAGATGCCTACTATGCATCCATGTAATGTTCTTTTTAGCCTTTAAGCATGCTGACGTCAGTATTTGGAGCAGAAGGGTTTAATAGAAACACAGCTGTTAAACTTTGTACTAAATGAACATATGGAGAAAAGTTACAACCATTCCCCATCAGTTCAATGCTAAAAATATTCTAAGCTATTTCAACCTTTTTGCAGGTGTGATTCAATATCTGGCTCTTTTCCTTCATGAAACATTTAATCACACAAAAATGCAAAAATCAGGTTAATGAATAGGGAGGTACGAGGAAAAAAAGAACATGTTCAAGACTTGCTGTGGGTTTCAAAGATAAGGTCATTTGCACAGGTCAAATGAATCCAGTATTAAGAGCAGATATGTGTGGTTTGCACTGTTCGTGTGTGAAAACAAACCCTCTGATTTTAGATGACACATTAGCCAATTTACTTTGGCTACATTTTCCTAAATATTTGATTTCAGTTACCACATAATTATCAACTGTCTGTGCTCTCAGTGATTTTCAGCTAAAGATAAATGTGAGGATTTCCATATCCACTTGAAATAAGTACTTTCTCATGACCACTGGTTTGCTGCCAAATTCTACTTGGCTCCAAGTCAAGTATTACAAAATGTTTTCTTAGTTATCGTAAAACAACCCCACAACTACAAGAGCATTCTTACATGTTTGAAAAGGAAAGTAGAGCGATTTAATCTTACACAATTAAAGGCAGGCCTCCTAAAGTGATGATGTATTCCTGCTCAGACCTCACAATGACAATATTTGCTCTCACTTTGCACTGACAATGGAAATGGGAGAAAATATCTCTACAGAATATGAACTCCCACTGCCACAGTGAAACCATCCCATGGTCTTGATTTTTAGTTTGCTTGTCTCTGAAATGTTTATCAGGCTTTCAAGAATCACTCTGAGTACTGATCAACACCATTAATCATGTTGATGTGTTCTAACTCCTCCTGTAGACTTTAATGCAATGGGATAAAGAGATAAGTCATTCAACAAATTGTTGTTAAGCCCATAGAAGAGATTATCCTTGTAAATCTGTCACCCATAATACTGTCAGCATTCTAGGCATGTTCTCAAACCACATCACAATAATCCTAAAACAGAGAGGATGGATCTGTTAATCCTTATTATCACAACATTTACTGAGAAAATTAAGATTTGAAGTGGGTGCCATTCTGCTTTTACACAGCCTGCTCCACATAGGGCGTCTTGCGACATCTTTCACAGCGATTGCCATACTTGCAGAGGAGTCAAGTAACAAAGTACAAATTCTTTCTTTACTAACATAACTAGAAATTTGGGGTATCTATATTTTACTGGAGTAATTATTTTTCAGTTGACTTTTTACTTTGACTTTTTACATTTACATAAAATTTACATTTACATAAAATTATATTCAAAATGGCCTTTAGAATATATCGAGTATTACACAGATGTTTATCCAGGCATACAACTCAAAATTTCATAAAAGGATTATTGGAGAATTATATAGGTCTATAATTAATTTAAGGGGGCATACAACAAATTATATAACAGTAAAATGGGGAAAAGAGTTGTCAAAAGAAATTTCGTTTTAGGATTGGACAACTATATTAAATACACATATCACTACCACAGCATCAATACAAAGCACTGGTGAAGAACTTAACTGTTGGCAGGGATGTGGCAATGTCCTCCCAGACCATTTCCATGTCTTTTGGAGTTGTCCCATTCTTGGACCATTCTGGAACGCCATTCACAGAGCAGTCAGAGAAGTTCTTGGCCACAATGTTGACTTGTCTTTTTATTTGGGAAAACTAGACTCGAGATTATCTAAATGTGACAGATACTTAATGAAAATATTTATGGTGGCAAGTAAGAAGGCTATAACAACGCACTGGTTAAGCCAAGACCCCCCCCTCCCCCCCAAGATTGAACAATGGATTGCAATAGTCAAGGATATTCAGCGCATGGAACAACTGACTTTCAATTTAAAATTACAAAAGGAAAAATATAATGCTCTGTGGGAGAAATTGAATGTATATGCATCATCATGGTGATGAATTGTAACTCTGCCTTTTCTTTTTCTTTTATATTGCTTCCCAACGATCTTCTCCTTAATATTGTATAAGCTCCGATCTTGACTGCCTGTATCCCCAGCACACTTTTTTTTATTAGTTTGTTCTGTCTTTGTTTTGTTTTGTCTTTTTTGTACGTTTTCTTTACTTGTTTTTTTTCGTGTTTTTATTTTACTCTCATGTTATCAGCATAGTCCGTACTATTTTGCTATCTATTATTATGAACTGCCATATGAATCAGTACTTGAATTGAGTCTGGAAAATTGCTGTTTAATCGTGTAGGTTATGTACAAACAACTGTAACAAAAAAAAGAAAGTAGAAAAAAAGAAAAAAAAGAAGAAGAAAAAAAAGGCCTTTAGAATAATGGTCTGTTTGGGGAGATAAGGTAGTGCATAGGTCCCTGTGGAGCGGTCTAAGCGTTTGACTTTAATGACATTTTTTCCTTACATTACTTCACTTTTATTTTTTAAGTATTTTTGAAACCAATACTTTTACACTACAGGAATAAAAAGCTTGAATTAAAACTTCTACTTCCATAGAAGTCTTTTTATACCTTGGTCTCTACTTTTACCTGAATAATGAATGTGAATGCTTTTGACACCTCTGCATACTTGAAATGGATCTGAAGGGATCTGATACTAGAATTTGTGTGTCCATCAACATTTTTTTATCTGCAATAGAAAAACCTGATCGGAAAATAAAGGAAAAAAGAGAATTTGCCTTTTTCCAAAACTGAGTTAACATGGTTATTACAGACATTGCAAATATATTACTCACATGATGGAACTCAATAAAGACCAGTTGTTTCTGCATCCAGAAAATACATATGACCGATATTCACCATCAGAAAGCAGGAAATATGACCGACTCCACTATCAAGTAAACCAAGGAAGAGAGAACACAGAGGATCAGAATAGATATAATGAAAACATATATGTTCCTGAACTCAAAGAAAGTCCCACTGAAAACCAGAGAACAAATATCATAAGACTTGAAATCTAACAGGAAATAAACCAAAACTCACACTAGACAGTAACTGGTTTTAAATGTCCTCCTTCTTGTTTGTTTTCATGATTACCATTTACCATTTGTTTGGAACAATAATAAGACCCATGCTGTAACTAAGTGGAAGCAAACCCTATCAGATTTTCTTTGAGACAACATTTCAGAAGTTTGCCACAAATTAGTTTGACAAGATGGAAATAGAAAAAAAAGAAAACTTGTTTTGAATGGGAAAAATCCAGCTTCTTTTTCCCCCTCTTCACTAAATTGTATTAAATAAATTATCTGGAGTCTCTGCTGAGCTCAACAGCAGATATGGTGGTGACAACATCATAGGCAGAGTGATCTGAAAGCTGCAACTATGGAAAAACTTTCAGCAGACGTGGTGATTTTACTAGTATGAGGGGACAGTTCCTGACTCACAGCATAACGCCTCACATTCTAGTAAAATTCATTTCACCTCAAACAAAAGAAATTACAAGCTCACTGAGTCACTAATTCAGAAACTGCCATCTGGTAACATCATCAGTTCAAACTGCCCATTTAATGGAGCGAACTGTCATCAAAATTATAGGAATAACGACTATTTTTTCTTTTAAGGCTGGATTTTACTTTTACGCGCTGCACCTTGGTTTTGTGCCATAGACTCACTGGAAAACAGGCTGTAAAAATGAGCATTAAACAGTGAAGCAAAGGCAGTGAGTTTATTGTATCATATGGAAAGGCCACTATAAATGATGTGTAAAGAGGAAATAGTGGAATGTTTGCAATCTCACAGAGGTTTGCATCATGACTACAGAGAGTTGGAGAAACCTCCTCAGGAAAGACACAGAGCTGCAGCTTACTTTAAATATATATTTATAAGTCCTTTTTTGCCAGTCCTAGTCAAGTCTCAGGTCTTATGGCTCAAGTCCAAGTCAAGTCCCAACTCACTTTTAGCTGTCATTAGTAATCTGCCATGTGACACTTGCCATGTAGTTTGCTTAAGACACTGCATTATAATATCCAAAGAATTTAAGCTTAATTTAGCACAAAAAATATGAAAATTAAACTCATTAAGGATGCACTACAGAATTTTGGTTTGTTTTTCTCAGTGGCATGCACCACTATCCACGGCTAATTTGGCATCCATCTCACATCCCTGGACTGTGAGCTCTCTCCAGCCCTCCAGCCAGTAAAAGCCAGTCTGATGTTGACTTGTGACTTATCCCTTTCTCCATTCCTTTCTCTCTTTCTCTCTTTCTTATCCTCTCTTCCTCTGATAACGTTGTCTTGTGTTTCTTTGCTCAATCAGCCACTGTGCGTGTTCCAAACTCCCGATGTGTTGATATCTGCTTGTAAGCATGTGACGTGTCACATAAAGCGAAACTCATCTGCAACGTTACGCGGCATCCTCGAAGCAAAAGCTGTGAAGTGCAGTTGCCTCGGGACTTTGCAGAAATGTACATAAAAGATTTCACTGCTCTATCAAATGAGTCTGAAAGGCAGAGTTTTGAGGTCAGAAAGTTACATAGTGCATCTGAAATTGAATTTCAAAAACGAAAACTCTACATTTGAATTTATTCAGATCCAATGCTTACAGGTCCAATAAATATAGATAATATTAAGCAGCAACAGCTTTAATTAATTTTTCTGATAAACAGATCCGGTAAAACTGTGTTGTTTACAGTGTGTGTAATGGTTTATTGGTCTCAGTTTAACTCACCGTATTCACTAAATGTCTCGTTCTTCTTCTAAATATATTCAGTGAATGCCAACCTGATGAAGTAAACATTATTTAAGTACAAAGGTTGTAACAAACTAATGTTTACGCTGCTGTGGCACTAAGCTCATTGCTAACATAGATGCTAACATTGAGCTTTCATATTACTGTGACCAACTTCTCCAGGTGTGTTTTAAGGTTGATGTGGTGGATTCAGTGTCCCGTATTTATATACCACGTTAAAGTTTGCTGCTCTTTTATTTGTCCCTTGTATGAAGTTTTTGATAACCAAAACTTACAACGGTGCGGCAACAACAAGTGAGTTCACCGCAGGGTTGCCATTATTGATTGCACATGCAGAAGCATCTGTGTTTATGTGACTTTACATCAATGCTACATCTGGGAAAATGACAGCAGACAGGAAGTAAGAGAGAAAGGAAATCATAAAGAAAACATTTAAAAATAAAAGATTGTTCACAAGTCTCAAATCGCAAGTCCATGTCAAGTCTGATGTCACTGAAAATGCGCCTCAAGTGCAGGTCCACATCTACATGAAATAAACTCAGGAGAAAAGTTTAAGAATTGTAATTATTATTTTTATTTCGTTATGGAAGGATGTATATTTTTACCTATTTTACTACAAAACTTTATAAACTGTTAAATTGTAGCAGGATCTGAGTTTTCACCATAAGCTTTAGGCCATATGGATATTCTTTAAATGATAGGTTTTTGTTGCCAGCTTGAATATATGACCCATGGGGTGGTTGTTGGGAGGATGACTTGATTTGTCAGCACATCAGTATGCTGTTTCTCCACACCTGTTCCTATGGGAAGACATCAACTTTCTGTGTTTCACCAGTGTTCCTCTGGCCAAAAACACTTTAAGGTAGAATGAAGAGATTCTAGAGGGTGCTAATCTACAGAGCTTCACACAAAAGATTACTAGTTTGACACTTGTCTTGTTTTTTAAAGCCCTTTGGGTTTTCTATTTTCCTACCAATCACGATTTCGTTATTTTCTACTGCACTTTTACTCGATTTAACTCCTAACTGTAGGATTTGGAGTTTATAATACATGGCTGGGCTTGCGATGATGCACATAGTTAGGTCTACTTGTTACAAAAACACTTTTTTATGCCGACTACAAAACTCTTCAGACGTATACTTACATGTTTTAGTATTCACAGGTTGTGATTCCTTTCATGAATTCTGCCTGCAAAAAGCAAAGAGTTCTGTTATCTTTTCACAATTTTCAACCCTGAATTGTGACACTTTCTTTTTGGACATCTGTACAAACACACCTATTACATTTTCTAGTTAGACTTGGCTGTTTCTTCTATCAAATGCTGACACGGTTACTGTGGCCAAATGAGAGGGAAGCACAAAATAGTCATTGAGCTGTTCACAGCCTCACTTTTCTGAATGATCCTGCAGTAGCCAACAAAACAATTTGTCGTTTTTTTTTCACTGTTCTGGATATTAAGAACAGTGATGCTGTATACTCCCATGTTTAAACTGGATGTTTGATCGTGTGACTAAAGAGAAAAACAGTCCAAAAACAATTATGAGTTTTGCTATCTACAACGTAATGAAGCATGGCCTTAAACTGTGCTGTGAGCTGAACAATGCGACACCTTGCTTCCCTCCCACATGGTTGCAAACTTGTCAATCAAGCTGACTGATGCAGGGACTTTGACTGTATGCTCTGCACGGACAAGCTGGCATTCTGCTACAGCAGGGGAGTCAATCACAGCTGCCTTCAGCTCTCGACACACACTCAGACTGACAGAGGAACACAATAGGAAGCAGTCAGTGAGAGAGGCTGGCAAATAGAAACACAAACTCAATGATAAACATGCTGCCAAATACTGTACTGAGGCACTGATCATGAATTCCAAACTTGGCATGACCGAGGCAGTCATGCACTGGAAATTATGTAGTTTGAATTAAAAACCAATAAGTACTGAGTTGATTTTATTATGATCTGATTTTTTTTTCTTTATCTTTTTGAATTTTTGCAATAATAAAGTATCTGTGCTGATATTTGTGCTGGATGTTGCACTTTTGTAGTTTCACTTACTG
This sequence comes from Atherinosoma microstoma, assembly GCA_037177055.1. NCBI lineage: Eukaryota > Metazoa > Chordata > Actinopteri > Atheriniformes > Atherinidae > Atherinosoma > Atherinosoma microstoma. The sequence goes on from JBBBVU010000012.1 coordinate 24,000,783, forward strand.
CAGGAAATACCAAAGGTTTGCTCAAACAGAAAAGGTCCTGGGAATACTAACGCTCTTTACAAATATCATAAAGAGATATGAATAAATAGGTATGTGCAAACCATTCAGGCAAGAGAGAGAACCAAGATCACCCAGAAAACTGCAGCCATAACTATGCCTACAGCACAAGCAAACAGGCTGCATGTGTGTGTGTAGGTGTGTAGGTGAGTCTGTGTGTGTCTACAAATCTTTAGAGTCATTTCCCAGATTCATTACCTCCAATACTATTGGTCTTCATGGGTCAGCAGCTATTCTCTAAGTGGCCTGTTGGTAACATATTTTTTATTGCACGTACTGCATGTGACTAGTTAGAAAATATGGGCACAGAAAGCTGTTTAGGGCACAGTTCCAGTTTCCTAACAGTCAATCAGCACGTTAGTCATGTTTAAAAAGATCCTGTGTATACTGTGTATTTACTGAAGCTGAACGTGTGAGAGTGAAAGTAACACTCCCTCTTACAGCTGTTTATAGTGATTGTTTCTGTCAGCCACATGTGAAATCTGTTGAATACATTTGTCAGGACTTCAACCAACTGTGTACAAGGGTAAATCTGTGTGTATACTGCATCGTTCATCCTTCCCCCTCTGCTTTTCATCACTGACTTCATTTACTGAATGATCCTGCAATCATTCAAATATAAAGAAAATAACTCTTTTAGCTCAAGCAGCCTTTATCATTTAGTTTTTCACGGCACTAATTTCCATTCAGACCAGAGCTGAAACAAAGACTGTGAACAGACAAATGAGGATGGAAGGTATGTAGGAGAGACCGCATGCCCTGCCAAGACAGAGACAGAGAATGAGTGCGTTGCTTTGGATGGGGATACTGAGACATTGCCACCACCACACAGTGTTATTCTTCATTTTGGATATGTATACCACAGAGACAGTCAACCGGGGTGCTAATTTTCCTTATTTATCATCAGCACAGCAGTTGTAGGTCTGAGAGTGCCTTGTTGTCCTGGAGAGATAAGTGGTTGCAACTGAAGTAATGCAAATACATTAGCATCATTTAGGCCGTTTTCCTCTCTGACCTGTAGCCTCATCTAAAGAAGTGAAATACAGCAGGTAATCCAGTGTGTGCGTACTAGCGCACATCTCTAACCGTCCACCCGCTTTGCACTGTTGGCAAGGCCAAACTAAGTGGCCCACAGGCACACATAGTATGTCTGGTTTAATCTGAAACGGCACATTGACCCAAATGGCCGTGTTTTTGTTTCCCTGCGGCCCTCTTTGATGTTAATGTCCCTCTGAATTATTTATCTGTGTGTTCTCTTTGCCTTCTCCTCATGCTCTCTGAAGGAATAAATCAAAAGAGCAGGGCACACACAGAGTAAAGACAGGAGGATTTATCACGGGGAGTATTGTTTACCGCACTGACCTCCGGGCCTTGCAATATACACATATTTGTGCTTTGCAATCCAACAACTGCATCCTCCCAAGGGTTTGAAACAGACACACACATAATTAAAAATGGATCTCTATTGCTTTTGTCTTCTGTGCTTATTTCCACATATATAGTCTTTAACAGGATGTAGTGTATCTCCTGCGTAATGAGTTTGGATTATATGGAGAAGATTGACTTTGTATTCTGTATTAAATGAATTTACTCTATAAATTCTATATGATTGAAACTTAGAGGCTGACATAACCACAAGACCAACTTTAGCTTTATCCTATCCACTAACAGTAGCAAATTTATAGCAAACATGCAAGGTCACACTGTCCCCCCTCAATCATGTCTACCGAGTGCATTATCAGACAAGAAAAGTGCCCCCAAAAAGTCACTGAAAGTATGAGATCCCCTTAATTCCTGCCACATTACAAGATAGTGTTCTTAGTTATGAGAAAAAGAAAAAAAAGAAAGAAAAAAGGCCATCTATGACCAGTCTGTTACAGAAAACGTGCATATTTCTTTTACAAAAAAACTTTTACGAAAAACTTATACAGCTTATATTGGACTAATCCATCCGGAGAAAATACATAAACTTTACTTCAACAAACGTTTAAGCACAACACATGCAGGGGTCCAGAATGCACATATCCAAAAGCCAAAGACAGATAGTTAGAACTTTAGAAAAAAACTTTCCATATAAAGATAGCCCCTGCAAAACTACTATGAGAAACAAAGGCAAAACATTCCTAAACCTGTTAGGGGACGATAAATGCCAACAGAAAGCAGGGGATTGAATGATGAACTAGGTTCAACATATCTATATCTCTTCAGTAGATTTTGTTTAACAAACTATCATGTTGGAGATCTCACTAAGCAATCACTGCAAGATATTATCTTGCTAAATCAGCATATGTTTTCTGACTGGGCATTTGAGTACATGGGGAAAAACTGGTGGAGTTGGCAGCAACTGACCAATAAATATTTATATGCATAGCAGTTAACCAGAAAAGTAAAACAGCTGCTGCAGCCAAAGCAGGAATGAGATAAAAAGGAAAAAAATCCTTACCTTGTGAATGCTTGGAAGAATAATCTGATCAACATCAATGACGCAACATTAAAGCAAAAACAGATTGACAATTTATGAGTGTGTATTTTATTAAGTGATTGTGCTACAGGAGTGTTGCTGAGGTAGATGACAAAGTCTTTTTTGTCAGATCCATGTTTTAAAAAGTTTTTTAAAATCTTTTTTTAATTTAACTTGCCCTATCCAGCTGCATAGCAAGCCAAATGGTGGTCTGGCTGCTGCGCTGTTTTGATTAAATTTTCTTTGCCAAGAGTAGTTTTATGGATATAAGAATTTTCTATATGAACTCCTTATCTCATATTTCATCACAATATCAATAAAACTAGTGGCACCAGGTCAGAAATCAACCAAAAAGGGGATTCTAATCATGAACAATAAGAAGTCTGACAGAATGAAATAAGAAAAGGAAAAAAGGTTCATACATAATATAATACACTACAGATAAGAAAGGACATGGAAATTACCTGTGGGAGTCTTAAGAGTTGAGAAGTGGCTGACCAAGTCATTAGAGACAACTGAATTAAAAGCAACTTGTACACAGTGTTGTGCATGAACGAGTTCAATGAACGATCGTTCATTGAACTCGTTCATATTTTGGACGAACGT
>JBBBVU010000012.1:24004107-24020577 GCA_037177055.1 Atherinosoma microstoma
GAACTAGTTCGTTTTAAAATGTGTGAACTGAACTTTGAACTAGTTCATGTAGAAAGTGAACTTTCCCAACACTGCTTGTACAGTTGAACAGAAAAAAAGCTGCCAGTTAGTCCTGCATGTAATGTATCAAATGAGAAAAAACTGTTCATTAAGCTGATATTTCTACCACAGTAACAGTTTGCATGAAGATCACAAACAGTTTTTAGTATGGGACATTTGCTCTGGTGCCACACATTACTACACAGTGACAAAATAAATTACAAGAGAGGGAAGAAGGAGAAAACATAAGTTGAATATGAACTGAAATGTATAAATAGGGTGTAAGTTGCTACAGTATCTTAGAATTCCTTTGAAGAAGACAGAGAAAAGCTTTTTTTTAATCCTTTGATCAAATATATGAAAATCTTTAGAATTACTAAGATCTGTCTCATCACTGGTCAGGGACTGAAAATAAGTTACAACTACAAAACTGATCTGAGAGCTAACAAAGACATACTGAAGCACAAAAAAGAGCATTTGTATTGATCAGCTATCCAATATTTTAGTTATTTTTCCATTTGTGTTACAGAGAAAGGGGAGGCCAATCATTTGGTTGCAGGGTCGTTTCAGACACTGCACATTGTTAAATGGCATATCTGGAACAGGACACTGTGGAGTGGTGAGAATTACAGGTCTGTGGTTGTGATGTTACAGATATGCCAGACAGGCCGAGTGCAGAAGAATAGCTGCTCATCGTGGCCTCCTTTCTACAACTTGAGCTCAGACCAGCACATCCCCATGGCCTAATTGGCCTACTTTAACACTTACCTTCCTGGGGTAGCCACTCTGCTGCTCTGTGCACAGTCCAGCTCCCAAGGGGAATTAGTCCATGATGGGGGGGATCCTAAAATCAGGATTCCAGACTATTAACTCTCCACCTCAAAACAATCTGCCCAAATTTTTCTTATCTTGATATTACGGTCACAAAATAGTCCCTTAACAGTATTGAAACACAAGAGGTGGCTTCTCTCTTTAAATTATTTTTCATAATATACACTATTCAAAGTTTGGATATACACATTAACTTTGAATGGATAGGTGTGTATATGAGTAGGTTTTTTTTTTTTTTTTTACTCATTACCATTTAAGCACAACATTTATCAGACCAGCAAAGAGTCAAAACATGAATAAAGACTATTAATAAAAGGAGAACACAATATTCACAAGCTAACCAAAAAGTATGTGTGCATGTATTTGTAAGACGGTGTGTGATTGTGTGTGAGTAAGCACGTCTGAGTCACACTTCAGAGAATGTGTTGATGTCTTTGAGCTGCCTACGTGTTCATGTGCACACTATTCACACATAATAGATCAGACCAAATAGCATGTAAGGCGGGGAGAGTTTTTAAAGTCCTTCTCAATGTCTCCATATAAAGACATGTGTATAGGAATATGTGCTGAGTTACTTCGGCCATTAAAAAAATGTAGATTGGTCCTGTCATGGGCCAGCCAAGCTGGAAGCGTTGCAGTTCTGATTAATTTCAACTTTCGTTGGGCACCATTTTAATTATAAAGTTAACTGGCAGTTTCTGTGTTTTCCTACAGGTGAAATGTATTTACACTCTTTCTTTGGTAGCAAGTATACACTTATCGGTGCATACTTGGCTACTGAGGAGTCAAAGGATCACATCCTGTTTCTGTTGTTAGAGGAGTGTATGTCACCTGTTTTGACCACATCGTGCGAAATGTTTAACCACTCTCTTGCAAAGCAAATATATACACTTATATATTAATAAAACATGAAAAATCCAGTCCTGATCCAGTCCTGAAAACAGCCGAGCATGTAGTTTAAACTGCATACATTACCAAAGCAGGGGGGGGAGGTGGATGAGGTAGAGTTGATGTTAAAGAAAATGACACATTGGCTGAGTTAGTAATTATGGAAGTTGAACTCTAAATGTTCATTCAATGCAAAGCAAGCTATTGAACCCATTTTAATGCTCGTGAAAAAGTTTTAGTTGAAACTTCAGCTCCAAATGGCATATTTAATGAGATTTTTTTGTGAAAAGAAATCTAGAAATTGGCTTCGCTATTCAGAGATATAAAAGATAAAAGAAATAGTTTAAGACTTTTACATCCAACAACTAATAATAAGATCACTTAAGTCCATCAGGAAAGTGCCTTAAACACAAGTTAGACATCATTAGCTATAGTTACATCATAGTCATACATCTATTCACGAGATGATAAGACTACATTTTAAATGTTCAAACACTTGTCAGGCTCACCTCACCACGTATTTTTGTCCCTTTAGAAATAAACACTGGAGTCGGGTCAAAGACCAGGCCTGGTGCCCAGGGCCAAATTGAATTACTCTGATTGCCTAGTCTTTTATAATTAATTTGCAAAGGGCTTTAGGGCCTTAATAGCTGTGAGGAACACAGGCTTGAAGGACAAACACTAATTAAAAGTTGCCAAGGATCAGGAGTATGCCACAGTGCTGCATGACTTTTCTGGTAGAAAAGACTGATTATAATTCTGCACAGGGCCTCCACCAGCTCCGCTATCATAAGGGTTCACACTCCCCTTCATTGAGAAAACCCCGTTTATATTATGACCCTGGATTAAAAGACTGTTAAATGGATGTTGGACGTACTCTGACCCACAGCGCTGGTGTGTAAGGGTTTGCCACTTTATACATTGGACATGTAATGACCTCGTAGGGCCAAATTATGAAAATGTGGCATTTAGAAGCACAAGCTTCTCTTTGAGATGAAGCACTGAGTAAAATATATTGTGCTGCTGCAGTGAGCACAGCTTTAAAATTAGCATAAATTCTTGGATCACATTAAAAAGCCAGCTAAAAGGAAGGAGTAGTGACTAATGATCAATTTTGCTAGGTACTAAAAACAGAAGTAGAAAAGCTGAAGTTTCAGGTTTTTCTTAGAATAACAAACTGCCTTACCTGATACAGAACCCAAAGTCTGTAACACCCAGCAAGGGGTACAAATGAGAGCAAGAAGCTGCACAAACAGATCAAAGATCTAAGGAGGACAGTTTAGGGGTAGATTATGAAAAAAATATATAAAACAACTGTCTTAGAAAGGAACATTATACTAATTATTAGAAACCCCAGCAAGAAGGTCACGAGTTCCAACCTCAGCTGGGGAGGGGAAATCAAACAGGCCTTTCTGTGTGGAGTTTGCATGTTCTCCTCGTGTATGTGTGGGTTCTCTCCGGGTACACCGGCTTCCTCCCATCACCCAAAGACATGAATGTTAGGTTAATTGAGTGTGAGCCTGAGTGGTTGTTTGTCTCTCTGTGTTGACCCTGTGATAGACTGGCAACCTGTCTCTCGCCTGTTAATTGGTAGGGTAGGCTCCAACTTCCCCACGACCTTAATTGGACTAAATGGTATAGAAAATTAATGAATATTAGAGACTGCAAGTAATTGTGCACCACAACAAACCTGTTTAGAAAGAGGAGACTCGCAAAACTTACAAACAGGGTAAGAAGGGCATTAATAGAAGGGAACTAAAAGCCAAAATAAACCCTGTAGGAGCTGCAAAGGTTCCTCAATAGATATTGTTTGCTATACCACTCTAAGTCAGACCCTCCACTTTTTGCGGAATAAAAGCACTTTTGAATCTCTCAGACAGGCATGTGGGACACTGAAGAAGACATAAAGGAAAACACAGAGAAATACCAGTCTCTAAAATGAAGCAGGTGTTGTGGCGTCATAGTGCTGTGGGGATGTTTTTAGGGATGTTCAGCAGTGTCTTGGGAAATTAAATTGAACTAATTATTTTTTGGGGGGCCTATCCACAAAATTAAGGGAATGATGGATTGTGAAAGCTGGCACAAGTTTTCCTAAAGGCCCTATCTTTCTTTTCTAAAGGTCAGTTTCTAATGGAATTCAATCTAAAGCTGAGGTTCAACTCTTGGTATGACAATAAATTCAATCTGCTGAGGTGTAGCATTTAAACATGTTGGAATGGCAGTGTGATTGTCCACACTTCAATCTGACTGAGAATCTGTGGCAAAACTTCAGTAAACCAGAGGCCTGTACTGCAAAGCATGATTAACATATCTCGGATATCTTTCCGTTACCTGGGTTGACTTACTCAGACATTCAGGATCTGGATAAGCTGTACTACGAAACTGGTTATCAACTCGGTCATTCAACCCAGGGTTTTCCAGTCGCAATCAGTGCGCGCTCGCATAAAAGGGGCGGTGTCTGCAGCGTCTGACCAATCACCATGTGGAATGCCCGCAGGCTGCAGAGTAGCGTATGTCACCATGGAGGAGCAGACAATTATTCTCCAGATAAATGAAGAATTTAAACACATCATCCAGGCCAAAAGCAACACTGCCGCAGCAACAGCCAGGAGGATGTGCTGGCAGAAAATGTCAGACTCTGTTAATACATAAATTTGTCAGATTAGACAATATTAATGGCAAATATAAGCACTCTGATCACTCAATTTCACTTTATTAAGGCCCATACACTTCGAGCAGAGCTTCCTCACATTTCTTTATATTCTGTCAGTCAATATAACTCAAAAAGTTATGGATCTATTTTGATCAAGTTTTCAGGAATTCTCAAAAATGGAATGAGGAACAAGTGATAGATTTTGGGGGGATCCTGTTCACCGCCTGGATCCAGGAATTCTTTAAGGATTCTTTACTATGGTGAGATAGGGATAATTGTGCTAATAAAGCTTCTAACTAAAAATAATGACCAGAATCGCTGGCAAAAAAAAATAAAATAGAATAAATAACAGGTTTGCCGGAGGTTTGTTATAGTTTCCAGTGAGTTCTTCAGAAGTTCGGCACCCCTGTGTTCGTGTTGGAATATTACACCCGTGATGGCAGGAGTTGTGCGTTCCATAAATTCATGATACTGCAGTTCTGTCATATGTGATCATTAATATTAACCTAACCTCGTTATTTCAGATGCAACCCCAGTGGAGCTAAACAGACTTGGGGAAAAGTCAAGAAGAAGTACAAGAACACACTTCAAAGCGGCCAGTCAAGGCTTTATTTCTTCATCAAAAGGTTTCAATCTATCCCTGAAAACTCTTTCTCTCCTAAGCTCTCTTCTCATGATCTATTGTGCCAATGTCATCGGGATCTTCTAAATAAAACAAAAAGGGCAGGTCCTTTTTCAAGAGAGCTGATTGGCCAGGAGGGTGGCACTTTCTATTTGCTGATCTCTTCTCCAGAACTTAACCTGCTCCCGACCAGGTTAGCTGTTCAGCGTCTGTTGCCCTAATGATACATCCCGGTAAGAAGTGAACCAGCTTTGTAGTACGGAAAACCCTAAGTTAACCCCGAAGTTACCCCGATAAGAGAAAATCGAACTAGTACAGGCCTCTGGACTATCCATCCAGGATTTGGTGCTGTTTTACTTTCAAAAATGGTACACATCCCAGTGTTTAGATATGCCAATCTAAGAGCAATATAAATCCAGAGTTACTTGGAAATATAATTATTACAAAAAAGCAGGTTAATTGTGTAACTGATGCAAACTCGGGTTTTTAGTCAATGTCTAATTTCTTGTTTGCATTATGTATCTTTGACCTTTGGCATGTTGTGTTGATGGAATGAAACAAACTTTGTTGTTGTAAGGCAAAAGAATATTTCTCAGCTTATTCCCTTTGCCATTGTACTGCACCAATGAATATGCATACACAACTGTACTAACAAATGGTAACATTTGTTAGTCGTTTCAAAGGCAACATGAATACAGGTAAGCAGGCACAAATTATACAGATAACATCCTTCCCTGGAACAGTGCAGCATACTTTTTTATAGGTCAGGAGGATGTTGAGGTTTAGTAAAGCTGCTGGTACGGTGAAACATACCAGTATTTATTTTTTTGTGAGACTCAGAGTCCCATAGCTCACAGTTATGAAATAAAACTTAGCTAACATCTTTACTTCCATCTACTGGAACAGATTGCCAAGCTGATGAAAACCCCCACGGCAGTGCAGATTAACTTCTTCTAGGGTTTTGTGGAAGTCTTCAACTGCTTTTTTGCTACTGGCTTTATATCTATTTCTTTCTTCTTTTCTCGATATCCTCTTGTTTTCACCTGGAGAGCAACTGCTGCAGACACCAAGGGGAGAAGAAAAAAAAGCTTATAGAGTCAATTGAAGCAGAGAGGAAATTAACAGATACTGGCTGGCTGGTTTTACTGTTTTGTTGGGAGACAAATGTGACCATATATTTGCTGATGAGGGAAGAGGGTGCTTTTCTTAAGCTTTCTCTAAATTGCTCTGTGTTTTCACACGCACACGATTGTATACATACATACATACATACATACATATATATATATATATCTTGCAGATGCCCCCTACAATTATTGTTTTGTTACTTACTCTCCAGCTTCTTCTGATTTACAGTCAGTGTAGCCTATATTGCCACCCTTTGAATGAAAATCAGAATCCTTTGTCATTCAGTCAGATGCATTTGCAAAACAAAATTCTGTAAACATAGCTCACATGAAAGCAAATCAAAATAACTTGATCCAGGTTAAAAGTGATCAAAATAAAAAATGGTTAAAAGTATAGGAGATAGAAGATTAAATTGCAGTTGTCCATATGCAGTATAATTACATCGGTACATTGCGCTGTGGATGAATGAATATGCATACACAAACATATGTATACAAATACATATGTATACAGACACACATAACTGGGGATGGTGTTCTTGGAGTCATAGGTAGCATTCCTCCTCCAATATATTACTTATATACAATTAGGGAAAGAATTATTTAAACCCTGCTGATTTTTCAAGTTTGCCCTCTAAAAGAAATGATCAATCTATAAATTCAATGAGGTTTATTTGAACAGTGACAGACAGAACAATAACAAAAGTATCCAGAAAAATGCATTTTAACAAAGTAATAAATAGTTTGCATTTTCATGAATGAAATAAGTATTTGATCTCTTTTCAAAATGTGCTTTAGTACTTGGTGGCAAAACCTTTGTTCGCAATCACAGAGGTCAGACGTTTCTTGTAGTTGGCAGCAAGGTTTGCACACATCCCAGGGGGGATTCTGTCCCCCTACTCTTTGCAGATCTTCTCCAAGTCATTAATGTTTTGTGGCTGATGTTTGGCAACTCAAACCTCCCAAGTAGTTCCAAGCTGATTTCTCACCGTACTCATTATCATTGAAACGTCACGAGATGAGATCCTGCATGGAGCTCCAGACTGAGGGAGATTGGCAGTTATTTTTTGTATTTCTTCCATCTGCAAATAATCGCAATCACAACTGTTGTCACCTTCTCACATAGCTGCTTGGCGATGGTCTTGACATCCTTGGAAAGCTCTTTGGTCTTGGCCATGGTGAAGAGTTTGGAATCTGGATTAATTGATTGCATCTGTGTACAGGTGTATTTTATACAGGTAACGAACAGAGAGGGCTCGCAATGTCAGCTCGTTACCAGTCTAAAATACAACTGCAAGCCAGAAATTTTGCTGATTGATGGGGGATTAAAGGCCTAAAGTATGTTTTGGATTGTCCATTCAGTAACTACAGAAAAAAGAAAAAAGCATTAAAGCAGTTCAGCTGTAAGTGATTTAGCAAAAGATAGCAACATTTAAATCAAGACAGGCTGTAACTAGCTGTGTTAATTGTCCTAAATCTAGCCTGGGCTCTTGTGTAGCAGATTCTCCATGATGTCATATCATCAAATTCGGTCGATCCTGACATTTTCTCACAATAGACTCACATCCCACAGTACAGTCAGCAACAGTGAGGCATTTGTCATTTCCTGTTCTGCTGTTGATATATTAATCAACATGCTTTTCATCAATATCCCTTATTCATTCTCCCTTGTCATCACTGTCATCTTAACAAGGAGAGGCGTCAGCCTGAGGAAGGCTTATTCACAGCTTAATTGAGTGAAGCCAGTTGAGATCATTTGAGGCAAACCACACTCTTTCACAATGAGCTTAAATCAATGGTGGGCAGGGGGAACAGTATTGTATGTATTGCTCATTAGTTCAATCTTTATATATCCCAGATGTTCGAGCCAGAATAGGAAGAGGGAGGCAACTGATCTTTGTCTGGCAATTGGAAAGACAACGCATTTTAGCATTTTCATAAAGAAAAAACAAATCAATTAACTAATTACATTTTTGAAAGTGAAAAAAAGCTGAAGAAGAATGTAATGACTTCAAAAGAATATTTAATAAGATTTAGATTTTGTGCACTTTTGGTTGTGGCTACAAACTAGAGAGCCCTAGACAGTCATGTTGATGGCCAGTATGGAAAGAAAATAATTTTGATTTTTTTGTATGCTCAAAATAGCAAACAGATGACTGGCGAGGCACTGAGCCAAACTACAAAGGCACAAATATTTATTTCTGTTAGAAAAATTCTTTACTCATTAGATTAATAAAGAACAGCAGTCTTCGTTGTGTATGGATTTTGTTTTATACTTTCTAAAGCCAGTGTTTTTAACCTGTTTACTTGAGTTTCAAAAGCTTTTGACCACAAATAGTGTGGTTATGTGGTGTAATACAACCACAAAATGAAATCTTTCTCACAGTTCTGCAGAATGGCTGACCCAACCACAGAGGAAGGGAGCCACTGGTCTGCTTGAGGTCAGCCTAAGCAGAGGAAACATAACCAGAAAATGAATATAAATCATTCCACAATTATGTGCCTGGAGCAACAGTATCCTAGCACTGTGGTTGTTTTTTCTTCCTCAACCAACTCAGCCACTGCTCACCATGATCGATTAATTTGGCCCACTTGTTAAACAGATTTCAGCCACATTTCTTTTTTGTGTTGTTGATCTAAAAGCATATTAACTTATGTTAAGATCATATAGAATAATAGACCTGTTATATTTCTTTTCTTCATAAGAAGCTTAATTTATTAAAGTTTATTTTTTCTGTCCTTGAAATAAAGGCTTTATTTTTCTTCTTTTTTATGGCCACAGTGGGGTCATTTTTTTATGCTTTACAGTAATCTGGTTCCAAAAAGCTTTTCTTCCTCCTCCACACATCTGCACAAAACTATGCCAGTGTGAGGAACTGTTTAATTTATTGTAAGCTTTAGAATAATATTTACATAAGCAGTGTTAAAACAAAATTGCAAGCAAGCCCTAAGGTCATTAGCAGCAATTATGCCTCATAAATCTCTGCCCTTCCTCTGCCAAACATACTTTTAGCCCTGCAGCACTTATGTGAAGTTAGCATGCTTGATCACAGAGAAGCAAATCGTGCAGATGTACAGATTAGTAAGATCCACCCACTTACCAGCTCAAAAAGAGGATAGTGTAACTGGGTGTATTCAGGCACATCAAAGCATGGTTGTACTATGAATGGAATGATACATTGTCTGGGCAATGAGATGTGACAGCGCAGATACAGACTGTCACTGACATGACTTCTATCCTGGATTACCAGTAAGTCAGCCTGCAAGGACTTTGCTGCACCTCTTATACCAAGCCTAGCTAAAATAAATTGTCCGCCCACAATGCTCAATACCACTTACATCCTACTTCAGTGTTTGACTTATTTACTGTGGGATTCATGACTTGGGGAAGACACTTTTCCTACTGCTGAGGTTTTTAGAGATATAAAGGCTTCTTGGGGAGTGTGAAAATGACAACATGGTTAGTCTGTGACATGGATTATATAATTTCTATTGAATTGGGCATGGGAAAAAAAGACATTTTATTATGATACATATAATCCCTAATTTCTTTAGAGTGAAAAAGAGTAGAAATTTAAAGGACGACCCAGTGTCTGAGTGCACAAAGCTACATGTGACGACATCCTCAGTTTGATAGGGAAATTAGCCCCTTTTAGATAAGTACTCTTTTCAGTTAATCCTTTTACTTGAAACTGATAATAATCCAAAGATGCTGGAAACTGTGTGAATTATTAGTTCGGCAAACTGGCCAATGGACACTGAATGCACACATTGGCAATTTAGCTGATTAAAGATTAATGTCTCGCTCATTTTTAAGGTCATGTTACCATTTGATATATGCAGTTTTCAATGTTTTGTCCGTTTTGTGAATTTTGACTTATTCTTGAAAGCAACAATGATGGCAACTCAACATGAACAACTGAAATATAACTGTGATTTATTTCTATAGGTCAACACAAAATACTGTTTACATTTTAGATCATATCCAAAACTTGGCTACTAAAAGTTCACATTGAACACATAGTACATTGTTACTCCCAACATATGGATGGTAAAGTAGGGGGAGCAATAGGTCAAAAAGTGACATGGAGATCTGTTTTTTCTCCATTATATCTAGAGAATGGGCAAACATTAAGCATCAACTTTTTATAGAATGCTAGTTAACTAAACTTGAGATTTATTTTATTTTTTTGATAAGCTGGTGTGATTTGAAGAGAACTTGAGAACAATTTAAATTTCATGAAGGCCGAGTGATGCGTGTCAGTTCAAAGTTGCACCCAGCAGCAATTACTACAGGTCAGTATAGGTTTTGCTTAGTTTGTGAAATATTTAGAAATCTTGTGCTTGTTCATTCCTAGAAGCCTTATACTCCCAACCATGCCCCCCCACCCCCTGGTGGTTTATTAACACTCTCCTAAGAACAGTACATGTGATGGTAGCCTTTTTCCTGATAGCAAACCATAAGTCACAAACTGCTACCATAAAATATTTTATAGTGCAAGTGTAAAGCCTTGAATTGAGAGCTGATGAATAGGCAGGGAAGGCTCTTATCAGGAGGCAGCTGTGAGAGTCATTTATCAGTGGAGAATAATGGAAGCAAAAGGAGATGAGTGAGGCAGTCGGCCTATTGCTCCACTGTATAAAAGCTTGACATATTCTCAGTGTCTGGGAATAACCCTGTATCTCTATCTTTGTCGCTGTTGCATTATGCACCACTTGGCAAACAGGTATCAAGAGCCAAGAATCTGCCATATGATAAAATGTCTTACAACTCTTGAGGCACAGTATGAAAAGGGAAAAGATCTATTCTACACTAGTTGTTGATGTATAAATGAATATTTTGTAGTTTGACAAGACTGACACAGTATCTGATTTACTGTTGGGCCATTTCTTGGGATTTATCTGGTTTAGGCAGAAATCCATCAGCATTATGTGAGGGCTGACATGTAGGGCGAGAGCACCGCCCTCTGTAGGGAGGAACTAGAGTTTCCTGCTTTTATAAAAAGGACAAGTGTGGGGAATTAGTGCCAGTTTGTCTGGACCTGGTAGAAGTGGGGTTAGTTGCTTGGTGTGAGCAGTTGTGTTGGTAGAGCTGTGTTCTGTGTTGGTCTGAGCTGATGTATGTCCTGTAACCCCATGTAGAAGATGAACACAGTACTTGTCTCATCCGAGCCACCATAGTCAACTTGCTTGTTACGGCCCTGGCTCGGCAAGGATAAGGGGTCACAACAAAAGAAATGTGTCCAGATGGAATTGGAGTTTTAAAAAAAAAAAAGGGATTTTGTCCCATGTGGCAGGCAGACAGACAAAAATAAAAGACAAGACAGGATGGGGATGCTGCTCAAATCAAAGAAATTAGTCAAAAAAAAAAAAAAAAAACACTAATGGTAAAAGAACAGCCAGACTATTTCACTAACAAAATAAAGCAAAGAAACAAAAACAGGACTGCTCTAATTTACCGAAACACACAAAAAAAAGAGAAAAGCAAAAATAACAAACCCAATCCCCTACACAATTAACTAAATAAATAAACGCAAAAAGTTTAACAAACTCAAAACTAGACCAAATAGGCCAAACACAAAACAACAAGAATCCCTAAGAGAAGCTAAAGTCTCACAGTCAAAGTCTACACAATTCAGCAAAGTCTATCACAAGGGCAAGCTGTCAACCAACAATCTCCCAAACTCAGCTGCCAATGAATGAAGGAAGGAAGTCCTGGGCCTTTTATCCTGGGCAGGGAGGAAGTTGAGTTTAATTGGTCCAGAGGGCAGCGAATTAGGAAGCAGGCTGTGGAGGTGTGGTGGTAGAGGACGAATCCCAGCCGGGCAACGGAACAGGTTAATTTGCATGTGGAATTGACAATGATTAGGCAAAGTAGTGACAGCCATAATGCTGCTGCTGTTCCATGTTTCTTTGAAGCAGGGCCTCAAAGGGAGCAAGGTAACCTCAACGGATGTAGTTATGTTGGAGGGTCAGTTCCTGAAAAGTAAATTAGCCAGTGATGCATTTTTAAGCATGCTTCCTAATTGCAGACTAAGGGCCAGACTGCTGCTTTGCCTGAGCAAGTTTTTCTGGTTGTTTGCCTGACCTGGCCGCCATGCTGAATTGGTTCCAGCTGTAGCTTGGTGTGAACACTCCAGGATGTCTCCATAATGACAAAGAGTTATATTTCTAATGACTGTATTTAGTAATGTCAATGATCCCCACTGTAAGCTGAACCAACCGAGCTTCATCCTTAGTTTTTTTTTTCCTTTAGGCAGTGGGACCAACTGCGGGGAGTAGCTGTGGGATCCTCACCATTCACGGTGTGTGGTAGGCCTAATAGGGGTCTTCACTTTAGTGGTTTTTTTCTTGCAGTGTGGTTTACAGTGGGATTTGCCGTGTTAGTGATCACAGTGGGTTCACATGGTGGTAGTTACTGGGATCTGCGATAGACACTCCCTGTGAGTACCCTGCCTATTTTAGTGGATTCCCTTTTTACATAAATGTAATCTCTGTTAGAGATGTATTTTACATGGTGATTCTTTTAGCTATTGTAGTTAAATTGTTTTCTAAACTAAAAGTTGGTATTGTTCCTTTTTCAGGTCTCCAGAAGCAATCGTATTCTTTTTAAATAAATATTTTAAATGGTGAACTGAATGCACGTCTTCTGCTCTTTTGGAAACTATTTTGTGTCCACACCTAAGAGGTTGGGGTCCATAGTGTCCCATAAGCTTGTATAGATTGGTCTCAACTACTGTACAGTCACAATTACATACATAATAAGGAGCTTTATTGTCTATTGTGACAATGAACAGTGCAACCCAACATGAAAGGTAAGGGAAAAACACTGTGAACTGCATTAAAATTCTCCTTTGATAACAGTCAACATGCAGCCAATACAACCCATTTACCACACTGATCTACTGGCCCTCAGGAGCCAATATAATTAGACCAGTCTCATTGAAAATCCTTATATGGTCATGTTAAAGGAAACTGTATTTGTGCTCAGAACGATTAAATCTGTATTTATTTATTTATTTTTCCCATTCAGCTGAGAGTTGTTTTTGTAAGCCTAAATGACTGTATAATATATCTTGTAGCATATCTGGATTGTGTGTGCAACTTTAACAATTTTTTTTTTTTTTAATGCTTACGTAAAAGAGACAGTCAGTAATTCAGGTAAAGGAATTTTGAATATAATGCATTATTACAAGTTAAATTGTAATGTAAGCCATGATGTTTTAAAATTTTTAAATACCTAGCCCTAATCATCTTATTTAATAGCAATGAAAAGAGAAAAAAAATGCAAAAGTAAACAGCAATAGAATAAAAACCGGGGGGAAAGCCATTTCCAAAAACATGCAACAGTAAAGTAACTAGACATGTGGTGAGAACAGGAGTCAGTCTTGAATCACCCACATGGCAGTCATTTGTGTAGCACCTTATACCTTTTTTTTTTTTTATTATTTTTTTTTTTTTAACCTTTAGAAAGATTGGGATTAAGAACTTATTTTTCAAGGGAGTCCAAGGGCCAAGCTCCGACGGTGGACTTTATGACTTATGAACTGACACAACAGTGAAAACATAAATTTCATGTGCTGCTATGACAGTGTTACTGGATTTATTTTAATGCTCAGTACCATTAAAAAAAGTCAGTGGACACAAATCAATAAAATTTATGTGATTCACATTTTTCTGAGACTGCACTAGCATATCAGAGTTTTATTGGCCTCTTGTATATTTTTATTGTTTGTGTTTGGTTTGTGCCTTAGAGAAATCTCTACTCTATGAAGTAAATGTCTATTCACTGAAATAATACTGAATTGTCAATGATCAATGACTTCTGCCAATTCCTCACTCCACTGCCACCAGTGCTTTCTGACAGTCTCTAATGACTGCAAGAAAGCTGTACTTGCAAACTTCAGATTATGTGCTATCAAAGGAAATGCATATCTTAAATGTGAGGCCACAAAGGGCCAGCAGTTGGCATGTCAACTTGTTCACCGTCATTTGCTGTTAAACATCACAGAAACAACGTTTTAAATGGAAATTAACTGAAACTTTTGATTTTTCCAAAATGCATACTACCTTGGATCTCATTCACACTCCAATCCATTTAAAGTCCAGCTCCTAAAAGCTCCTCAAAATTGTACATTTAAAAGATATAGCCATTTAAAAGAAAATAACCCACCCACCTTTTATCATTCAGAAAATAAGGACCTTCATGTTAATCTGGTACTAGCCACATTTTATCCCATCAGAAGATTTATACTGCCTGATTACTTTGATTCTGTTTATTCTGTTTAGCACTTCTATTAGGCCATGTCCACATAAACACAGGTTGTTTTTCCGCTTTGTTTCCCAAAGAAAAATTACATCCATGTGATTTATGAAAAAATCTTTCCATACAGAAAATGCACACACAATTTAAACAGTCACGATTATTCCCTTAGTTTTTTGTAACCCATTGTGATTCCTTTATTCTTCATTCTAGCAAGCAACCAACTCTATATTTATTTGCAAACTACTAAAAAGGCCTTCTTACCAAGATAAGCAGCAGCACAATCTTGGTTTCATTGACATTACCATGTGAAGAAAGGGGTTAAGAGGATATATGCAAGCCACACAGATGTGAATATCCTGTCTACATAAAAGTGGCACAGCCGGATTTTCTGACCATCTTCACCCTGGAAGCTGTTTTCCTAAACGTTTGTTTTAAGTACCTGAAAACTGTGTTTGCATGTGGCCAAAGGGCACCACCACCTAGAAAAATCTACATTTGTCAAAATATCCATGCGCATTTGCACATGGCATTAAGAGTAGTTCAGCCATGAATGTTTGAACCAGAAAGCGATTCTCAAGGGGAAGGAACTTAATTATACAAGGTCATATTCAAGTGGAGGTTTCATCATGGTAATGTATTCACTTTCTGTTGCTTTCTACAAAACTGAGAATGCCATACTGGTCAGTCAGTTGGCTCCTGAGTAGCTCAGCTCAGCCTGCAGGTTCCCTGGCTGGCAGCTCTGTCATCCATCAGCACTAGCAGCTATCCGGCTTGCTTGCACCAGCTTCTCATTTCATCAGCCCCTCTTAGTACCTGCAAATACACACACAAGAAAAATATCATATTCACATTCTTATAAGGTTTAAAACTTGATTTTTTTGCACGTACACTTAACTTGGTAATCCTTAATAAAGGAATATTTACATGCTTCGGGGGGTTCATTTAACTTTGTCTGCTCTTACATCCAAATGTGATTTACTGAAAAAAATTGTCTGCATCTTCTTATGGGGCAAACCCAGCCAAAACATACTTGGCAAGTTTTACTTGTACTTCTCATGGTTTGCTGTTCTCTTGTAGCTCTATATGCAAAATTTATAGATTTTATGATGATGCGCAGCACATCATAATTTACTCTTTGAAGTCTGTAAAAAATTAAATGAAAGCACAAACTATATCGATTAATGACAGATAATGTCTTTGAGAGTGCTGTGTGCTATTATTGCTGCGGGTTTGGATTCAGCCTCTTATATAGATATATTTGCAGGTGTTCTTGTTAAACCAAGCATATACTCAACTAAACTGAAATTGAATTAAAACTATTTCATTAATCCCAGAGGGAAATAGCTAAATCTTGATTGATTGATTACTGTACAAGAAGTACAGGAAAACAGTGATGATTTTTTTTCTAGAGAGAATTGAACTTAAAACTGCATTTTTCAGCACAATGTTAGGCTACAAATATTTCCTTTTACATGTTTCACTTTGAACTTCACAGCAAAATAACTCCAAATCCTGATGCTTCTTTTTTTTTTTTTAGAGTAAACATAATGTCAGTCATATAATATTTCCTACACACTTTTCTTCTGAAAATAATGGTTCATTTTTAATTGATTATGGCTCAGGCATAAGTCTTGAGTCATAATAGAGAAAGTAGAAATATGACCTTATACTTTGAAAAGAAAAAAGATGGTTAACAGGTTAAGCTGCACCAATAGCCTCATCACCAAACATGAGAAAAGATGACAATAGCTTATGTATTTGTTTTCTTATTCTGAGAATAGATTGAACAAGCATATTTCAGCATAATTTAGTAGGATATATTCTTATTCAAGGAAATTCTTATATCTATCTTTTGATTATGACTACTTCATCTGCTTTTTTCAATTTTTTTCAGAACATGTTGCTTTTTGTGGAAATGCAAACAAACCTATCAGACTTGTGTTTTCCTCTAGTTTCCTTAATAAACGTTCCTCTTGAACATGATTAAGTGGAGTAAACCCACCAAGCCAGTCCATCTAAACACCATTAATCAAATCCCTATACA
>JBBBVU010000012.1:24025783-24063926 GCA_037177055.1 Atherinosoma microstoma
TGAGAAGACTCTAGTTCTCTACTGTGGTTTACTGAATCCAAATGAAACAAAAGGCTGCAGATATTTTTCTGGTTTTGAAAAAAGATGCATGTTTTGGGTTTAAGTGTGTGCTTAAACTACACATTACATGCAACAGTCATGCCAATGACATTACTGAAAAGCTTAAGTAAAAACAGGAAAAATGCCAGAGTCCAACAGAGAATTGACATATAGACAAAAGAACTCCTGACCTTCTCAATGTCTCCTGCCTGTCTCAAAGCCAGTGTCTCAGTGACCCATTTCTCTCTGCAGTCTGGGCTTGTCTCTGTGAGGAGCTGTGAATACACAGCAGCGTATGAATAAAGAAGTGAAAGATAAGCAAGAGGTCTTTCACAGACATTCTGAAGGCTTATCGTGAAACTACAAAAGGAGCAAACTCTGGCCTTCTCTCAATCTGGCTGCTATTAAAATACTCAGTTCACTTTTGGAGCTAGAATTATTTGACAATTTGTATATTTTAAGCTAAAATGAGAACTTTGTCTGTAAAACCTTTTCTAGTGTCAAAAAGGATTTACACGTCACACTTTAACGTAAAACTTTGTATTTGCTGCCTCTTTTAAAGGACATTATTCATGTATAGATGTATTTTCTGCAGTGTGAAAACACAGCTTATGGACAGTATATGGGACAGACAACCATGTTCTTATGCAAAACTACTCAACAACAAAATACACTTAGCACAGACAAGGACAAAGTCAAAGATAAAAAAGTATATAAATATATATATCTTTCCATGAAAGTAAATGCTTTTTTAAAAAGAGATGATGTTATGACCCAAGTAGCTACACATATATCACTTTTTTTTTCTTGTCCTGTAAAGCATCATAGCAAGCAGAATGATGGTCTGACTGCCGTGTTGTGCTGAATAAATTTGCTTTACCAAAAGGAAGATTTATGGATATAAGGCTCCTCTTGATACTTAAGTGTTATTCTTTATTTTGAAATTTGTCTATTGCTGAAATTACAAATTAATGCTGGATTGACAGGGAGGGGGAGTAAAAGAAAGGAGACGATGAACAGAAGAGAAAAGGAGACGAAGATACAATAGATATAAAGCAACAGCATCAGCTGTTTAATCAAAACAGATAAAACAGACAACCAGCTGCTACACCTGTGAGAAGACAGAAAACAACCTATTGCATCTGCAATAAAAACAAAGCTGCCAATCATCGGGAGCACTTGTATAAAAAAAACAAAAAAAACAGACGAGCTGGAAAAAACCACCTGCCTGTAAATTCATTTTGTATGTACAGAATAAATTTTTATATGCTCGGATTTTGTTATTATTTGCGTAAAACTATTTTCTGCTCAAAATGTAATTGATGTGCTTGCAAAAAATCCTTTGTCTGTGCTCAGAATGTCCCTCTGCTCGCTCAGGAATGAGGCACAATAATTACGCCATAGACTGATACCTGGTCAGGAGCCCACTGCAAGAAAGTAATTTAACTTTTTTTTTCTTTTTAAATATGTAACAAAGAAGAATAATATTAAGGGAAAAGAAAATAAATAAAATTTAAAACAGGGGAATGTATATGTATATACATATATGTATATTGTATGTCTCAAGGTTGAACTTAAACACAAGCCACCTGCTTTGGTGTCAGTTTTCTGTCCCCTTCTTCTCTTCAAACTTCTTATGAAAACCATGTTAATTGCTAATAAGTCAGCAGTATGATGTTTCCTTTCTGCGTTTACTTATTGGAATGAGACACTTCTGCAGAAGAATAACTGTCACTATGCAGCTGTAGTCTAGCTGTTTCTCATGCATCAGAAAGTGAGGATTAAGGGGTAACCTGTGCATTGAAAACTGACTAAAGGGTTTTGACCAAGAAGCCATACGTGATGAGTTGAGAAGTAGAATGTACATACACTCAGGGCCGGATCTACTAAGATCCCAATTTGCATGTAGAACTTATAGTGAATCACATTGTGCGTGCAAAGATGATTTATTTACATCTACTCCTCCCAGTATTTTGCACGTTCTGGCAGAAATGCCCAGAAAAGCTTTTTCATTCAAGGCAAATTTGCTAAATGGAGTGGTGTCATTTTGCATGTGTAACAGGCACAACCCTTAGCGCGCCCCTTTAGTAAATCAGCTGCAACATGTTTTTGCGTGTGCTGTCAAGTTTGCCCAGTACGTTTTAACAAGCACAAACCTTTGATAGATCCGGCCCTCTGTCATCAGATGTAAAGCTATTTGATTTCATTGTGATCCATTAAATTAGCAAGCAGGCGACCAATAATTCCCTTGTAAATCAAACCATTCCCATGTCTAACTTGTCCACTTGTCCGCACAGAAGGAATTAATCAAAGCAGCCAAATATATCCTGTGAGGCATCATTGACTCTGATTAGCATTTCACTCCACGGGGAGCATGACATCATGATTTGCACTTAATAATTCCTCTTTCACCTCATTTCAGCTATTGTACATTCTGTGAGCAGGAGTGACAGGACTGGTGTCATTCTGAATTTAAATGGGAATCACATGCACATGAAAAAAATGAGCACCGTCCTCACTCCACCAATTATCCTGTCCAAAGGGATGAATGCTGAAGCATGAAAAAAGCAGTGAGACAGACGCATGCCTTAACACTCCACATTTAAGCACATGTTCCCTTTTCACACTGAATTAAAAGCAAGTCGGTCAGCTGCCCAGGCTGCATTTTAATGGATTTTAAGCTGACGTTTAATACAGCTCATACACAATATGCCCAGTGTGGCTGTAATTTTCCCACAGGGTGTGATTTTTCAGCACCAGTGGTGGTCTGAACTGACTGTGTATTACATGATTAGAACAAGTGTGTTTTTATTTGTAGTCACTCAGGCTGCATAAAAAGAAGCCTACATTATGCATCGCTTCTCAGATGAAATCTGTTCATTATTATTTGCTGGATTTGCATGATTGTTTAACTGGGTCACATTACAGCAATATGGTTCTGGTTTTACACCTGCTGGTTTGTAGAGGGCTTTTTGTTTGCGCCTGTGTCAATATTTTCAGAGTCCTCCAGTTTCGTCCCACAAGATGAATTGGTCATTCTAAATCAGGGGTGCTCAAGTGCAGTCCTCCAGAGCAACTATCCTGCAACATTTAGATGCATCCTGTCTACAACACACCTGAATAACACGAATGTCTCATTACCAGGCCTCATTACAAAAATAACTGCAAGAAGAAAACACTGCATATTCACTCAAGTGGAAGTGCTCACGGAAGTGCTCTGGGCCTCTAGGGGGCAGCAGTGAGTTTTCATCCGGTGAGAAGAACATACGTACTACAACAAATCGGTGTATCATTCAATTAAAAAACAAACACTTTTGATTTAGGATTTAAAGAAGTTAAACTAGAAAAATGACCCACAGAAGGAAATTAATTTTAATATTTAATTAGTTTGATATTGAATTGACCTGGAAGTTACTGCAGATTCTCTTTCTGCAAACCTGCATCTTGTCTTTAAAACTGTTTGGCTCAGTTTCTTCAGGTGTTTCTGCCCTGCATCTGTGTCCGCACCAAGTCCCCATAACGCGCACATTCACCTGACATTATGTTCATGTTAACAGAGGAAGCATGTTGTTATAACGTAGTGCTGCAACAGATTAATTAGACCTACAAGTGCAGACGAAGAGCTTCTCTGGAATCAGAAACGTAGCATGTTGCTGCTTTACTGTTTTGGCTGCTTTCAGAAATTGGTTCTAAAAGTGCATTAATTTTAAAAATCAATTATCTCCTTACTTTGCATATCTGTGGCTTGTGCCCCTGTAATTTAGTTGCCTGTAGGAAGGTTCAACGTCAGCTCATGCCAAAATTAAGAACTGGTACGGTCCATTTTAGAAGTGTCTGAAATATAATTGAAATATTCTCTCAAGCTTATATGTGAAAACTGGAGTGAAAGAAGTGTGATTATGAGATAAATAAAATATGTAAATGTTCTAAACACCACAACCTGTTGTTTTGGGTGTTTTTTCCACTTTTTTTTAGGGTAAACCCCACCCCAGTAAGTCAAACCGCACACTGTGTGTGTACTAAAAACATGTATATAAGTAAAATAATTCAGTCTGGAAAGTTGTACACTCACAAAAATCTTGAATAAAATTGATGCTCTGCTTTTTGTGTTTTGCAACATTCACAACTTCTCGTGCCTCTAATCACACATGTAATACTACAATGAAGATAGCAATTGACTGTGCATTAATTACCCCATGCTCATTTGTCTCTGTGATGAATGGCAAATGTTGGGGAAGAGGCAAGTAGTGTTTTACTCTCAGCTATTTGTTATTCATGACTACACCTGTGACTCATTACTCTCAGTATGAAAAATAGCAAGTGTAAGTATGGAGGTAACCAAATGACACACGCTACCAGAACCATCGTGGGCATGTTTGCTCTACAATGTTAGAATTGTGTTCACTCAGAACGTAATAGCTATCTCAGCCCACAGTGCAGAACAGTTTCATAATATGGCATCAAAAATTGTGAAATGACAACACAGACATTGGAGTCAAATTGATATTAACTTTTTAAAACTGTAACATGCCTTTATTTTACATTATGTGAATTTTTTCTATGTTTTTTTTTTCTACTTTTAATGGTGCCCCCAAATAAAAAGGCCACAGTCAGTTGTATCATCCATGGGCACCAACTAAAACAATATTTTCTAAACCTCTTTCCCATGTCAACTTTGATGTACCTTGTGATTGGTTTGTTTTAGTAATAGAAAACACAGCACACTTCAAACATTTTAAAAAATATATGTGAAAGGAGTTAGTCATAAAAATTATGTCTCTTTTTTTTTTTAGACATCATGTCACTTGAATGCTACCAGGTACAAAACAATGTGCTAAATTAAAAAAAATGCCATTACACTATTTTTGAGCCTTTATTATGACACTAATTCATTGTTATAATGTGGACTAATGTTCATTGTTATAATGTGGACTTCACAATGTGTAACAATATTACACACTGTGAAGTGAGACCAGCCTGCCAGTAATCACTTAGGAACAGAATCACAATATTTGAAGCTGCTTTAGTTGTATATTTACATAAACACTCACATGGTAAACATAAATCTTTTCCATCATTTCCTTCCCCTCTACATAATTTAAACTTCATCTACAAGTAGTATAAAACTGCAGTGAAGAGCATTTTGCGTCAAAACTGGTTAAATTTGCTCTGCAGCTGACAGTGTGAACTGAATGTGAAAGCCGTGATGTCAGAGAATTGCTTTTTGAATGCAGCTGTAACCACTTTAGCCAACTTGGAGGATTGGATGCTTCATTTAATGATTTTCCAGTCTCTGACAAATGTGGTAACTATTTTATGAGAAGCACTATATTATCAGTGTATTGAGTCCAAAAGCATTTACTCACAAATCCCTGCAGCAATCCATATTTACTTTGCTGTAGACCTGCTATAATGTTTCTACAAACACCATTTCTCATCATTAGCACATTAAGTTCATGTCTAAAGAGAGAGCTGTAGTACTGATTGTATGAAAAGTAGAATGATATTATGTTTTCTTTTACTGTACTTTCGACCATTCAGCTTTAGTTTACATGATATCATATGATTTATCTCTAATTATCTAGTTACACATTAACATCTGGGATCTCTTACTTTCCTTGCTTCCATTTTTATATAAAAGCAGCTAAAAACAAGGCAGCATTAATGCAGAATGCTGAGTTGAAGGCAGAGGTGTGATATGCCCTGAAAAGGGTACTGGGTTTCATACTTGTTTCTGGTGCTGGGGACCACAGAGCAGCTGCCAAGTGCTCTGCACTGGCCTCACTGTAAATATTAAGAGTAAACTCCCTCTGGAAAAGGCAGCTGTAAACCATGTGTACTGCTGTAAATCACAGTGAAATCATCCCCACCAAGAATCTCCACTAGCCTTATTCGAATTGCAGCACACAAACCACAAACATTCATGGAAAAATGCACAGACAGAAGGACAGAATTTAGGAATGGTGTAGTTATAGTGTGTGATTCAATTAGCTGTTGGTTGTTGCAGGTAGGTAACACATGGGACTGGAGTGAATACACGGAGGAGAGAGACATATACTCAGGGGGGTGGAAGTCCAATATGCCAGCATTTTATCACAGCTGAGTAGCTGGAGGTTCAAAGGTCAATCCCATTCTGTTTTCAGCCACAGTCACCTCGTCATACTGACAAAGCTATCTAAAGTAACATTGACTAAATCAGCCATCGGCCAACACTGCAGAAGCTCTTAAACGGCTAATGGAGCTGCCAGACCGACTGGAAACACAAACCAATAGACTTATTGAACATTCCCCACATAGAATTGCCAGCATTTCAAACTTTGCACATACTTTGGGATTTTCATTTAACTATCAATAGCCGAGTATTTTTACATGTGCTCTGTTGGTGATTTGAGATGTTTACTCTACCACAAGCTTGATAATATGGAGGTTGCACAATTATTTAAAAAATTCCCTTTTCTCATATATTTCTGCCTTTTTAAGATTGTGTGCACTTTGAAGATAGGAAATTAAGCTGATTTAAAAGTCCCCCATAAAATACACTTGTACGATTTCTGTTTCTTTGCATTTTGCTGTGGGTGAGTTCAAACCCAGTTCCCCAAAAATTTTACATGCTGTGTAAAATTTAAATTAAAAACAAAATGATTTAAATGATTTAAAACATCTAATAACAGAAAATAGAAATGTTGTAAGAGAGAAATACTACTTTTTCTTGAAAATTACTAATTCACTTTGAATTTGATGGCAGCAACACGCCTCAAAAACATTGAGACAGGGGCAACAAAAGGCTGGAAAGTTACTTAAAAGAAACAGCTTGATGAACATGTTGCAACGTGGTAAACATGGGCCTGTCCTAACTTTATTGAATCAAGTCCTTCCCATCAAATTGAAGAAATATTTTTTACTGGAGTGTCTGACTTTCAACATTTGATATGTTTTCTATTGAGAATGAATTAATGGATTGTGAGATTTGAAAACCATTGCATTCTGTTTTCATTCACATTTTACTCCGACTTTTTAAGAAATTGGGGTTTCAGACACCAGCAAGTGAAATTGCCTTCTGCTTCCTTCACTGTCCTCAGTGTTTTTATGTGTTTCTGAAACACACAAAAAAAACACTCACACTCCATCAGCAGAACAGGGACATAAAAATCAGCTGGTGTGAAATGTCACGGCGTGTTGTGTAAAGGTGTGCTGAGGTGATGACATGTTCATTGGTGCTTTAGAACGTAACCACCATGAAACAATTGGTGAATTACACTGTAACACTGTGTTCTGTTCTGTGGCTAGCTGTAGTCTATCTTTATCTTCTGTTACTGTTGTTTGGGGGCGAGTGAGATGGAGCAAAGTTTGAATGCCTTGTTTGCAACAGGAATTTAACAGTGTTGCTTCGTCTACCTTTAATTTGAACTTGAACAAAATCAGGTTACTGTCTGCTGTCAAAGGTTTTCCTATTGTTTTCCTATTTATGCATGGACATGTGTATGTGTGCATCCTGTTTGTTTCATGTACCACAAGATTTACAGCTTTTAAACTTAAGAAATTAAGCAAATCCTCTCAAAAACATTTAACAGAATGCCGACATCAGATTAATATATGACTGCATTCTGGGTACATGATGGCATAACATGCATCATTAACACTTTACTGTGTATTCAGTGACAATTACAATGAATCATCCAGCCTAAATTGTAGATAAGATGATTATCTAACACATGCACTCTACACACAAAGAACAATATAGCATTTTTAGACTATATCTATCTACCCTGTGACTAACTGAATCTTCTGTGCCAGAACCACAATAAAATCCACTCATGACATGTTACACATTTCCTTCTGTGTCACATAGAAATATCCCACTGCACTCCCTCCATAATGGCCCCAGTGTCCAATATTTAAATAGCTTTTTTCTTCAGCTGAGGAGTCTGAGCTGTCTTCTGCAGTGTGGAACATACTCTGTAAAGCTCCTGCAGTCCAGCATGAGAAGGAAATCCAGGAGTTGTCATGGCAGCTGAGCTAAGGCAGGAATGCACATTACCATATTAGAGAGAGTAGGGAGAGAGAAATGTTATGAAATTATGTTTTTATGTTTGTTTTTTTATTTGTTTTGTCTTTTTTTAAGAAAATTGCTTTTTTGTTTGTTTTTATTGGCAATCCATAACATAGGGAACACTTAGGGGAAATGAAAATGACAAACAACGTTTTTGGGAAATAGTGAGAAAAACTCGAATTTGCTGAATGTAGAATATTTTTCCTTTTGATATCACTGGTGTTTTTGTGAATTGACATTTTGCTTGTGGAGCTGTTTTATTTTGGAATAAACTATGTTGCTTTGATACAGCATTCAAATACACTTCAATAGGGGTAAAATAATCTATGTGGAGCAGAGCGGAGAAGTGAAGGAAAGAGTGAGAAGGAGAGAGAGATGTGTGAGCACACTGAGAAGTCTGTTCTGAGGTCTTGTGCAGGGGAGGGCCCGGGCTGTGAATGCAGCGGAATGACAGGCAGGGATTAAAAAGGAGGTGGTGCCATTGAAAAGCAAGTTGAACCAGGGAACTGAGCTGACACTTGAACACAGCCAGCTGACAAGAGCAGCCAGCCCTGCTGCAGTGCTGCACAGTCTGCATTTTCCCCCACGATCCTCTCCCGTTAAAACAGCTTGGGGCATCACTGGCATGGAAGTTACTTATGATGTTTTTAAGTTTGTCTTGATTCTGTCAAGTCATAAAAAGTCCAAAAGTCATAAAGTGTGACCATAAGGCTTAATGGGGCAAAGCAGAAATGATGTTATCAGTAAATGTGCTGGTGTTAGCGTCGCGAGGAAGGTTCAGCATATGAACTGCAAAATCAATGTGAATGCAGTGCATATAAATTTAAGCATCCTCAGCACAAGAAATAGAACAAAAATGAGGAGGCAACTCACTCCAAACTGTGCTGACGAAGAGGCAGATGCATATAGTTACTTTTAGCTGCACAAAATGAATATCACACCATTTGTAGAACTGACACTAAATGTTAAAATTGCATGTTGATCATACAATTTTGAGTAATTAAATTTACACCTTATGGGGTTAGTTTATAGCATAGAGATGTCTGTGTTTATGGGTATTTAAACAGAGTGACGAGCATCATGCTACAGTCAAGAAGGTGATTTCCCAAGCCGGATATCCTATTGTAGCGCTATCAGTAAATCTACATTAATACTTTACTACTTGTTATATCGACCAAAAAGTAAGGGAATAATTCCGTCTCACTGAAGTCACCTGAAACTTAAACTTTATGTTGATCCAGAAGCACCACCTTCAGTTAATATTAGCTCAACATTGTGCTACATTGTTTCTCCTCTCCTAGGAGAGCTGCTGCATTGGTGGGGAATGACAGTTGAGCAAGCTGTGTCAGATCTATCAGGTCAAGGCCTGACTCTGATGTCCCACTCAGAGACTTATCAGCTGGAAAATCTTGCAATGTCTGTCAATTTTGAATGTTCACACCGACATAATTGCTTGCCTGTCTGAACTTGGGGGGCGACTCTTCACAATGGTAGCTGTATCAAAAATCAGATATGCTCATCTTGAATATACAACTCCCCCAATGCCCACAGAAGGCTCCAGTTTCTGGGATTTTCTTTGATTAATAATACTGACAAGTCAGGCCATTTGAATCAAAATGCCACAATTGCATGTGTCATACTTTCTATACAGGCAAAGTGCACAAAGCCACTTCTTTCACTGAAGGCTGATTAGGAATAAAAAGGATCAATTACCCTCTGTTGTGCTACGCTGGGAGTTGGTATTCTCTTTAAGCCTCAAGAGTACAAAAATGTTTTGGCATACCCTTTTTTTAACACAAATATGTACAAATGACTAGATGTTGGATGGAATGCATGCACACGCTCACACGACACACTAACCACAGCTGCACATAACATAAAACAAGTGCAGTATACAGGAAGAAAAGAGAGTTCCCAATGATCCATTAATTCCCATTGGTTTGGTGAGGGGGGGATTTATTGACTGGCAGAGTAAATTCAAGGCTTACTCACTGTCAACACAACCCAAGAGGCAGTCTACTGGAAAATCTAGTGCTGTAGTGCCAGGTCGCTCCACATAATTCCCCTATAGGGCTTCTGTCTGTGATGAGCCGTGCTCAGTGTGGTTGTGCGGCTGCTGAAAGGCCTGTCATTACAGCTGCACCCTGTGGCAAGGCAGCCAGATCCAATCCAAATATGATCAACTGCAACAACAACATGCCCCACCCTACAACCGCTTATCAGGATTCAGGATTTGTTTAATATGTCATATGTAAGCAGGAATTAAGTAATCAAACTATAAATCAGACTGTGTTAATGCAGCAATTAGGAATCAGCCAACAATATTACTGTTCTTTGAAATGTGACAGTGAGGTCCTGTCACTATGCCTCCGATTGTTCATGGGCCCTGGCTACTTGGCATGACTCTCACCTAGGAGGTGGTGGGTTTAATCCCCACCTGGGCCCTCCTTTATCCTGCCACATAAACATATGATGCTGCCATTAAACTTATCACTAACAATGTTTCTAAATGGTATACCATAATTACTTTATATCTTATTAGCTTGAATTGCTCATGATGTGTTATGGTTTTATAGATCAGGCTTAGTTAGCTATGGCACTGCCACTATTACAATCCTAGGCCAGCAAGATCAGATGCTTAGAATCTAACATCATGCATTATTCACATGTATTTCCCATAAATTCATCTGAGATACAGACTGTATATTTTATATATGTATAAGGAAGTTTCAATGAATGTCTAATAGATTTTTTGTTTGTTTGTTTGTTTTTCTTGACTCAGGCTTGCATAATGCTGTTACATTTGAATATGTTTACATAGTTAATCATGCAACAGGGCTGTGATTATTTTCTTAAACAAAAGACATTAGAGTCATTAAGATATTACATTTTTCGACAATCCAGTGAGATGTCTTCAAATTTTACCTAACAAAGTAGTTTCTAGTCATAGAATCATAAAAGATGGACTTTTAACAAGCTAAAATGAGTCAGCCAAATTTCTAGTATTTGCTTAAAAGAAAGAAAAAGAAAAGAGTTAAAGAAAACAGCTAAATGCTACAGTTGCAAAGCTCTGAAATTCCTGAACTAGATGACAGCTGCCTGATTAACTTTCCATTTACTTATAAAAAACATTTGTTCTTTACCATCATTTATTATTCACATATCAATATGGTATACATCAATGACTTTTTATTTTCATTTTTGATTCTATTTTTGATTTTTGATGTTACTGAATGCATTTACTCTAATACTGTCATGGAAATGAAGTTAGATGTACTTGTACTATATTTGACTAATGTCATCCCCCTCTGCTCCTCTATTTGGACTACCTTGTAATACAACTTGTTTTGTATATAGATTGGTAATCTGAATAATGGACTGACTCACAACTCATAGTCACAGCTAAGGTTTGAGTTATTCATTCATTAAAGTTTATTAACAATTGACTGTAATCACAAAATTAGCTTGTGCAATAAACATTTCATGCATTTTAATTATTTTGATGCCAAAACAATATGTAGGATCCTTTATTCTGTTTTTTTGTTTTGTTTTGTTTTTTTTAATTTTTTGTTTAAAAAAAAAAAGGTTTCTAAATTCTTCTTCCACCACCGGCATCTTGCCTGATGGTCAACAGATTTGTTATAAAGCCTTGGGGTCTTTTTTTTTTTTTTTTTTCAAAAAAGGAAATAAGCCTATTCAGTGACTGGAGCTGTATCCCATCTTCTTGTACACTGCAGCGTCAGACATCTCAGACATGCTGTGTGTGTATGCAACCTTAAATAACCCTGTTGCTCCTGCAGCATTTCACAGGCCTGTGACCACTATTCATCTCACTTTGCTGCTTTTATCTAGATCTTTGCCATTATTCACAGTACACTCAGCATTTCAAGCTTCTAGGTGAGGCAATACATATATTATATCTACATGGAATGTACTGAATCATGTAAAGCCTGTCACTCTCTTTATTTTTCCTCTTTCACTCTCATACACACTCTTTGAAATCAATCAGTGATGGTTCCTCTGCCCCCCCCCCCCTGATAGATCTATTATTAATGAGAGCCCTTCGTGCTAAATTTAGATCATAAACTCCACTTGGAGAGCTCTAGAGGGGGATCGATAAGGTTGCAGCGGCCACAGTAGGAGTCTCATTTAGTTCTTTGGAAGTGCAGGAAATGGAGAGGCTGACCCTGAGTGCAAATGTTACTCCTCAGTAAAACTGAGCTCCAGAGAGGAGGCAATAAAGAGAACAAGGGTTTCTGACAGTACGAGGCACATTTCAGTGGGTTGTTACCCTCCAACTGTTACCATGTAGAAATCTATAAATGAGATCATTGATGAGGTGAAGTTTGGTGTAATAAGGTTTAAACAAGCTCTGTCTTATTGCCTATTCAGCATGCCGCTGCTACTGCATGAGTTACCTTTGAATTTCCAGACCCCAAGACATCAATACTTGCCTTAAGTCAGGATCATCATCTATAGCTCAATACTTAATCATGGATCTATTTCTGTGGAAACAATCAACTACTCATACATAATTCCTCCATTAAATGTTTGCTGAGGGTTCCCACAAATGTTTTACTTTATTCTTGTAACATCAGTACTTAGAAATATTCAAATGACAATAATTGGCTTCATTAAAGGTGAACAAGTCTGAGTGTCTCACAACTCTAGTTGCACTTGCTCCAAAACAGCATGCATGTCAGTACACTGCAATAAATTACTTCACACAGAAATTGTTTTTTAATGAGTCACACTGTATCTTGGTGTAAAACCTCTACAGGAGTGCTGCTATGCTAAATATAAGTGAAACCTCATATCACTATGTATGTACAGTAGGCTGACTATGTGTTAGACAGCTCCCTCATACCAAAGTTAGTGTGTATAAAGCTGTCCATTGCTTATATAGGTACTTGCACATAGTATCCACAAGCTTGCTCAGCATGTCTGAAATCCCTGGCTACATAAAGACTTCAAATGAAGGTTTAAAAAAAAATTTCAGGAGCAAATGCTTTATATGATCTCATATAGCTGCTGAGCCAACAATAAGTTATTGGCTCTGAAGAGCTCTATAAAATTTATGATACAATGAGAGCAGTAATATGAAATAAGTTATAATAGAACAAGTGATAAAAGTATACAATAGCTTCACTGACTATAAAAAAAATGGATTAAAGAGAGTACTGAACTCTACTTTATGCAACCAGCAGCCTATTATAGTAGCTTGTTTGGCAGACGGCTCTATTAAATTCTGTTTTGATGCAGGATGTAAGAGTTTTGCTTGCTGACTGTATATTTCAAAGATGGCTGTTTTAAATCCAAAAAGCACATAAGATGCAGCAATTGCTCAATGAGTGCTGGAAGTTAACCAGGGCACAGGCCTGGCCTATTGGGACTGTCAGGTGGGAGAAGCTTATAGAGGCAAGCCAGAACCTGGCTGTGAATTTTAAAAGAAACCGGCCACACAATGTTGTAAAAGAAGCCTTTTCTAAACAAGATTAACCACAGACCTCTGGGTGATTGGATAGCTGCTGCCCTTACATACAGTTACATACTGTTAAGCTGCTTTCACACAAGAGCTGCAGCCCTGAAATTTTCTTGACATTTTCAAGAGTAGTGCCATGAAACGGACATGAATCTGTTACCAAATGCCAAAAAAAAAGCCCATGTGTACATGCATCCAGGAAATTTTTAATGGGGTGTCCAAGATTAACCACAAGTTCATGTGAGGTGCCCAATCAATAGATATCAATAATTACAATGTCCAGCAGGACCACTGGTAACATTGGTTTGAATCAGTAAGTGAAATACAGCATTCTTGGGTTTCTGGAAACCTTAAAGTAACAGTTTGAATTCTTTCCAACTTTCCAATGTCAAAACCATATATTATGGAGAACAAAAAAAAAAAGACTTAAACTCCACTCAACTTTATTTTGTACATTATCATATGCAAAAGAGCAACCCAAAGTGTTTAAATGGGCAAAAACAAATAACATGAAAAAACACAATTAAAACAATTTAAATAAAACAATTAAAAACAATATAGATGAAAAATTGACATTAAAATCAAGTTGCAAATAATAATAAATAACAACATAGATTGCAAAAAATCAAAACAATATATGGTTACTTTGGTTACTTGATGAGCTCCCACTTGGAACTGGGGTGGCATATGAAATTGCCGCCCTAAAATCACCACTGCATGTATGAGAAAAAGATGCAATTCTACTGGGAAATTCTAAGCAAGTGGCCAAAGATGCTGATTTAGGTCATAGCTTTGTACTTTTTACTGAGTCCTTACAAAGCTAGAGCACTTTGAGGAGAAGAAGTAATTTTAACCATGAAAGCCTTGAAAGGTTACATTCGATCAGGCACAGGTGTGGTAAAATTTCTATGGGAGAAACTGTGAGGGAAATATTGGAGTTTCCTGGTAAAACTGTGTTTGCAGCATATATTAATGTTCAGGGAAATGATTTTTCTTTGCAGGCTCTGACCCGTGTTTTACTTGAAGTTATCCAAGTAACAGAAGCACACTGTTGGCAGTATGTCAGATCTTCATCTGGATTATTAACACTAAACATTTTGGCCCTGATTTATCAAAGGTTTGTGCCTCTTCAAAACATGTGCAAAGTTGATAACGGGCGAAAAAACATGCTGCAGCTGATTTATTAACATGTCGCAAAGAGGAATGCACCCGCAAAACCCTCAAAATAGCGCTGCAGTGCATTTTGCGCTTTTGCTTTGAATGAATATGCAATCTGGGCGTTTCTGCCAGAAGGCGCAAAATACTGGGAGGAGTAGATGCAAATAAATCAGCTTTGTGGCGCAATATTATTTACCAAACGTGAAACCGATTGCGCTGGCTGTCTTTGCGCCTATATTGAGCGCTTCTCAAAGGCAGGCGTAAACTGTCTCAAATGCGCACAAGCGGCTGCAGCTAGATGAGAGACATGATATAATACTGCAAGAGGACCATCAGTATGATTCAGAATATTTTTGTCATGGCCGGGAGAATACAATGACTGAACTTCTTGAACAAAATCTTTACATATAAACAGATCATTTGTGTGAATGTTAAAATGACAACTGTTGTTTAGACAAACGTTGTCAAAAGGAGACACATTTATATTTTTCATGTCTATAATGTCATTATCAGAACATGTTTCAGTTTGTGTGTGTACCTTGTTCCACAACAGGTACGCGTGTCATACCCAGTATTATCTGCTTCTTCTTGTCCTTATCTGATATTCTTTTTGTTTTTCCGTCTGCATTTACTTTATGTCAAATACCCTCCACTGCAGTCCTTTTGGTCACATAAAGATGTCTTTGCCATATTTCCATTTGCCTGTTGTACTAATATTTTGATGTCCATTTGTTTTCCGTTTGCGCCTTTCTTGCTCTCCTTCTACAGGGAATCATTTGCACATGCTAAATCCTGATTTGAATTAGGCTGTTTGCGCCCGTTATCAATTGCGCAATCAATCTTAGTAGATCACCCGCAAATCATGGAAACACAACAGGCGCAAAAATATTTGCGGGGCAATTAAATTAGCGCTCGCTATTTGAAATCTTAGTAAATCAGAGCCTTAGTGTTTATGTGCCCACTTTTCAGTGAGCTAAAAGGAAGTTACATTACGAACATATCACAAAACACAAAGTTGTCTCACCATTTGAATAATTTGCATAGTTGAAGAGAGACACTGCTTTCCTTCTGTAGCTGACAAACAAGAAACAACAATTCATGCTGAGAGAACATCCGGGAAGGATGTCCAGCAGATGTTAGCCACAGCTTGATCTATCAACAATTTTATACGTCAGTCTTCATGCAAGTTCTTTGTTTTATACACTCATTGAATATTACATCTTATTCTTCAAAAGAAATTCTTCCCTCAAAGTTTTTCACCACCATCGCTGGTAATTAGAATAAATGTGAATTGATAAAAGCCCAAAGGCCCTCCGAGGGTCATACAGTACACCTGTAAGAAAGGAGACAGTGTTACATGAAGTGGGTACATTTATGCATAGGCTGTTGACAAGTGTACTTTGAAGTAGACTTAACTTGAAGTGAATGTAAAGTGAAGCCTTGGAGGCTGTAGCTGGTTTATCTTGGTAATGCTATGAATAAGGAAACCAAGCCCACGAACCCTACTCTCTATTTATTCACAAAATTAACACATTCAACTTGTCATACTAGGTAAGGGAAAAAGGGAAAAGAGTGGACCAAGAATTCCATTTCAAATATGAAATCCAACACATATGTATCACACTACCCTCCAGTCCTGTAAACACATGCAAAAACATGCAGTTGAGTTCCTATTTCTCCGGTTGCCACTTGCAAATTAGATTTTTCTTGTGTTGATCTTACTTTTTTTTTTTAAGTCAAGATTTGTGCAAATTGGAATAATCCGAAAAATTTTGGGGGGGGGGGGCTATCAAAGCTCAGGCTCTTAATCTGATCATGAAAGTCCAAACCCTATTGTGCACTCTTAGCTTTGAGCAATGAAACAAGTTCATGTCACAACAAGCTTTGGAAAGAGAGTAGGACGTGAGTGGGTGCAATGACATGTCAATTCAGACAGGCTCACACAAAGTGACTGAAAGCCGGTTTTGCCTTCTGCCCACAGGGCTGGCAGTAATTACAGTTCATCATTCACCTCTCGCCAAAAGTCAGTCTTGGGGAAGGAAAGCCTGTGATAAACAGCAACACAGAGACAAAGGATGACCAAAGGAGGTATATACTATGGCTGTAGTGTGAAGGTGGAGAAGGGAGAGGGGTGATGGAAAGAGGATTCATTCACCCTACTGTGTGTAAAACCGAAACAGCACAAGCACGGATAGTGACTGAAATATCAAAGCTACAAGTCTGCTGGATAGGCTGGGAAGTGGCTGCCGTTGCTGTTTGATCCATCACACAGCTGCTTGTTTTCTTACTAAAAGCTTTGGAGAAGCCTCTGGGTGCCAGGGAGACGTGAAGCGAGGTGAAGAATAAATCCAATCTGTCTCTGTTTTTCTCTCTCTCTCTCTGTCTCTCTCTTCCTTTCCCTCCTTCTCTGCCTCTCATCTTGTACAAATTGTGAGAACGCCTTTAGGCACAGCGGGATGAGAAAATGTGCATTGCCGGGACAGCATTTGCTCCGTGTATGAATACACCCCTGCCTGTTTTCGCTCACGCTTGGATAAAAGTTAGATCTTTGTCTCGCTCGCCGTTTCGCATACACACAGGTGCTTCTTTTGAAGGGAAAAGAAGCAGAAGAAAGTGGAGAAAATGATTTCACTGTTATCTCCATGGCTGATCTCTTGCTTGGAGCTGAAATGCATCTCAGGAGAGAGATCAGTGAGCAGAGCCTGCAGCAGAAAAGCCCAGAACTGTCAGCCTGGCTGCCACCTGGAAACCACCCAAATGGAAGCATCACCAAAAACAACCATGTCCTCAATCTGCTGGACTGCACTTGCTGACTTACTTTGACGTTTGCTTTGTTTAGTGGAGAAACTGTGAAAGATCTTTTAAGGAAACACCCTAAAAGCCAGCACTATTCTTTTTTTCTGTTACAGTCAACTTCACAGGGACATGATATATGGAAAAAAAACAACTCTCAACTTTGACCCTTAAGGAAAATGTAATATGGACTCATCAACAACAAATACCTTGCATTTTGTAAATTCCTCTTAAAATCAGTCACATTTCACAGAACACTGCAGCTCTGTGGGTAGTCTCTTAGACACTGAGAGAAAAGTTTAAAAAGGATTATATGTCAGCCGGTGAGTAAACACTGAACATGAGCGCACACACAGACAGACACGCGCACACATTGGAGGCGTAATCGCTTGCGTCTGTGAAGTCTTGCAAAGGTTTTGGACATATTAGCACTCCCTCGGGAGCCGTAGTAAAGAGAATCTCGTCGGGCAGCAGCAGAGAGTAACTCGATTTCTTTCTCTTCCTCCCCTCATCATTTCCTCCCACCGGAGATCTCTGAGAGATTAACTACAGATCAGCTGGGAGACAGCTCTGCAGAGGCAGCAACTCACTAAACAGCCACAGAAAAAAAAAGACACTGTATCATGTTCGCTGCATGTACTGTGATGTGAAAAAGAATACTTCTTCTTTTAGTTCTAAGGTGTGATTAATCTGGACATAAAAAAATCCCATATGGTCTTTCCCAGGTCTTAAAATGATGCCAATGCAACCTCAGATGAGCAACAACACGACTTATTACACTGTATCATTATTTATTTAACTGAAACTAAGGAAAAACTCTCTTCAGCAGAGTGTAAAAAATTAAGTACTCTGTAGAACCATTTTCAGCATCAATAACTTAAACTTATTGTTTTTAGTGTGATGTCTTACATTGCAGTGGAGAAACTGGCCCCCTCTTCCTTACAACATTGCTTCAGTTCTTTGAGTTTTGTAAACAGCTTTTGCACAGCTCTCTTGAGGTCCTACCACATCATTTCTGAAGTCTGGATTGTGACGAAATCATTGCAACACCTTGATTCTTTTCTTTTTCACCCATTTTGTTGTAGATTTACTGCTGTGATTGGGATCATTGTCCTGTTACATGACTCAATTTCAGCCAACTCTTAGCTGTCAGACAGTGTCATATTTAATAAAGAATATTTAGATATACAGAATAGTTTATGGCCAACTCAATGACTGCAAGGTCTCCAGGTCCTTGTGGCTGAAAACATACCCAAATCATCAGCCATCATCACTTGTAGTATTTATGCTAAATGTTGGGTTTGGTCATAATGCACAGCACTACGTTTAATGAAAACCCAAACATTGGTCACTTTGGTCCCATCTGTACTGCAGACATTGCTCCATAAGTCCAGTTTGTTCAGATGTAAATTTGCAAATTAACTCATGCTGCCATGTTCTGTTTAGAGAGAATAATCTGTCTCCTAGTACCTTTCCAAACAAACCATCCTGTTTAGACTTTTTCTAATTGAACTACCATGAACTTTAACATTTAACATGCTGAGGTTTGTAGTATTTGTCATGTCCTCCTGGCTGTTTTGAAGCTGTGTGCTTTCTTCTGCACATAGCTGTATAGTGTGTGTGGTTCACAGTCTCATAAAGTGCTAAATACTTTAACGCACCCAATGGTCTTATTAGATTTTAAGAACGTGTATAATATCTTGTTGGAAGTACAGAATACCTTACCATGCTATGCAGCCTTGTTACATTGATGCTTAGCACACAACTTTGTGATATAATATAATCATACTGCATACTAGGGATGTTTCTTTCACCTGAAAGTTGTCATACCAGCTTTTTTTAATGATACTAAGATCCTGATTTAGAATCTGTCATTCATTCACTCAGTCCAAATTGAGGTCCACAGCCATTTTAAAGGGCTGCCCACCAGTCAGTGGATTCTTATTTAACAAGCTGTCTGCACCAACATTGAGCTAAGGCTTCTTAACATTTTTGTGGAAGATGAATTTACCATGGTGTAACAGAAAAGTTCAACAAGCATGGAAAATGGATGAAAGCTTTTGATCATATTCATTCCAGCACTTGGTATTATTGCAGAATGACTTTGACTACTTCGCTCCAGTGCTATAAATTGAGTACTCTTCACAAATGAGATTCAATCATCTGAAGAGAAGTGGCATTTACTCTTAAATGAGAGTAGAACAAAATCTGCTTATCTCCTACAGTCTGGATCCTCTATATTTCACAGGGGATTAAGTGCTGGCCTTGAACTAATGATTTTAATGGATGCATGCATTATATTGCAGAAGAAAATCCCTCAGTGTTATGCCATCAAGCAAGAGGATAAACACTTTTTTTATGTGCCCAAATGCGGCTGTATCAATTTACAAAAGAAAGCTGCTTAGCCTAAACCGACTAGTAGAACCCCCACCCCACCCCACTCCACCCCCAATCTGTAACGATGAAAATGTACTGTCACACATAATCAGAGATATCACATTTTGGACCTACATAATTAATCATCCCCTCGCTGAATAACTTATGATCCAAGTCATGAATTATATTTAAACAAGTCATTACAAGGGATGTACTTAACAAGCAACTGCTGCTCTCATATGAAAGTAATATGCTGGGCTTCATGTCTTCATTTGTAAACCAAATTATACCTATATTTACTCGCAATGCTTCATACTTTATGCAGGTCTTCTTGAGGTTCTTCTAATCTTTTTATTATACACATTTTGTCTGAAGACACACAGAGGTAAAGGCTGTAGGATGGAATGATGTGTGCAGCTGCAACGCTATGTACGGCCCGTTTCCCTTGTTCCCTTGTCCCAGTTTACAGATTTGAGTGGAAGTAAACTGCATTATGTATGAATACAAATTCAACTGGTGTCAATTTACAAGCTTAGAAAAATACATTTAGTATTCTGCAAACAGTTATTTTAGATATACATATCATTTGCATGCATTATGCACAGTATACGTATTTTAAGTGAGGCCTGTAATTGTAAGAAGAAATAAGCTGCTTGAGTTAATAAGTGTGCAAAATGTTCACAGGAAACGTTGCAAGATCACAAACTAATATGTTGTCATTGTTGGTTAACTTGTTAAATGTGACTAAAAAAACATATTTTGACCCATAATGATACAAAACACAAAGAGGGAATCAGACACCTTCTGGCAAGAAAGATGAGCATGGAAAACATTACATTCCCATTTTCTTAGTGCAGAAGCATGCATGAAAAGCTCCAAGTTGTTTTACATGCAAATCCAGCCTGTGTCTATGAGTGTGTTTTATCTTGGGGGCTGTTGTTTGCTAATCAAGAGCCTTGTGAAGGCCGGGGGACTGTTATAAGACGGAGGGTATAAAACAGCCTCTCTTTGTGTCTCTATGTGAACACAGGCTTATTTTACAGCCTTTTAACTTTCAATCTGCCACTCGTTGATTTTCTATTCTTCCCTCTCATTTGTTATTCCACATGCCTCTCAGTTGCTGTTAGGATGTATGAGCCGTAATAAGACTTGAGATAATGCATATGAGTGCTGCTCAAAGGACAGGAAACTATGGCATTGATTTTTCTATTTATGGTGTTGTGTTAAAGCTGCAGAGCACTTGTTGCCCGCTGTGCTCTGCACAGCATCGGTTATCAGTATGAAAGACTAGTAATGTACAATCTAACAGATGATTTCAGGAGAAAATACCGTAAAGCCAAAAACTGCATGAGACTCAACAGCTTACACATAATTGGTTATTTGGGCTGAACTGCAAGTTTTATAGGAAAGTCTTTAATACTAAGTTAAAATCTTTATATCCCCTCAGGACACATCTACATAAAGTATACACAGCATTTATCCAGCAGCAGACACTGATGATCATGCGTTGATTGACACAAGAAGATTTGATATTTCACTTGAATATCAGATCTGTTGCAAGGAATTTCGGCATCACTTTGGATCAGAGTGTAACTTTTGACTGTTATGTTATAAAGCCCGTCTCTTCAACAAAGAAATATCACCACAGTCAGATATAATCCGTCATCATTTTTGCTCTGTCTGGATCGTTGCATTTTCCTTTATATATCCTCAGCCATGCTGTTCTGAATCCATTATTTTTGGTTCAAATTACATCTGTAAGGTCATAAAAAGTTGAGTCCCATGCTATTCTTGTTTTTACATTCTTCCATTGGTTTCCTGTAAAAAATGTGGACGAACTGCAATATCCTGATTTGTTCCTTACTTACATTTACAAAACCTTTTGGAACCTTTACTGATTGTAAATAAAAGTAAATTGCAAGGACTTGCAAATCTTGTAAATCAATATTTTATTCAACATGGAACCTAAACACATAGCTCATCTTTAATCTAATGGCAGCAACATGTCTCAACAAAAGTCATGTTTTTACTATTGTGTTACATAATGTGTACAGTTGTGTAACAGTGCGTAAACATTTGGAAACTGAACAGACAAGCTGCTGGACCTTTGGGAAAGGTTCCAGTTCATTTTTGATTGCCATATTTTGTGTTTCATGATGAGCCAATTGCTTTTAACTGGTGAAAGGTCTGGCCTGCAGGTCAATCCAACACTTGGGCTCCTCTATGTTGTTATAATAGATGCAGTGCATGGGTTTGTATCATCTTGCAGAAATATGCGAGGCTTTCTCTGAAGGATGCAGCTCCTGAATGTGTACAAATGTTGCTCGAAAATCTGCACATACTGTCAATACTGATGGTGTTTTTTCAGGTGTGCAAATTGCCAGTCACATGAGCACCATCGGACCCCATTCCATCAGGGTCCATCAGGGAGATTCAGGCTGATTTTGTGTTGCTTCTTTTGCCTTTATTTGAATATTCTGTATATTTTTCTGTGTGTTTACAGCTATTTGTAACATGGTAAGTTGAAATTGTTTAATTGGTTATAACATGCTCTCTGAACTGTCCTCAGCTTTTGATCATATGTACTTCAGACCAGATTAGGATGAATGCGAGCTCGTCTCTCAGCTCCCTCATTACACAGAACACAGACAGATTAGACTGCTGCCTGCAGTCAGCCTGTTTATGCTGCCTTCTTTGTTTACTTTCTCTGTTAACATTGTGCTCATTATACAGTGTAGCTGCAGCTATGTGTGGAAAACAAGTTGAGAGAAGTCTCTCTCTCTCTCTCTCTCTCTCTCTCTCTCTGTTTCTTTCTATTTCACTTTCTTGCTTATTCATGTGTCCTAACAATCCACATCGTGGGTGGGAAGCCCTGCCATGTGACAGTTTGTCATGTTGTGTCAGCCTGTTGAGTGTCACTGAGGAAACATCACCTCTTGTGTGATGTGGCATTGTGTGACTCGGCCTTATAGGTCAAAAAATGTGCCACTTGTGAACAGTCACAGGGAACGTTGCTGCATGGCTGCTTGTTTGAGAGTCCCAGAGTGAGACGCAAGCAGTAGGGGAAAAACGGGGGGAGGGTTTAGAAGTAGTTATAGGGAGGTGGCAGTTAGGGGACTTGGCACAAGCGATCGCTGCAGCTTGTGGGGTTTGGTATCTCGAGTGCTAATTGCAGCATGACCAGTGTGAATGCTTCTCTGCGTTTCACAAAGCACCAGAGAAAAGAGCCATTTCAAGTAAAAGAAACCACTTCTCACCCTGTCTGTCTTTGTCTTTTGCACAAGTTATGAGCATGTGAACCAGTGTCAGACATTAATAGAAAAGCGGTGAGAGTTACACAGATTATCTTCAGCCATCCTTGTTGTGACATTACTGCTTCACAAAGCTGTTTTATTACTGCTGCGCCCTGTCATACAAACATATTAAATGACTTTGCAAATGAATATCTTAAACAACCCAGACTATTATGCATGATGAAATGTCCTAACATTATGGGACATACTGTCTAAAGAGTTGTTTAAGTGTCCGCCGTTTGGAGCATCTCTTTTAAGTTTCCAGATTATGTATGCAAACTACAACAGTCAGGGTTAAAGTACCTGTTTAAGCTAGCAACACTAGTTGACCTCATTGAGAATTGTTGGCCGGTAGAACTTGATCACCAAAGGAAATTCTTTTGAAGATTATTTAATGGTAGCAACAAAGAGGAGACGAGGCAGGACCGCCCTAACGACAACTTATTAAATGATGATGCTGTTGAAATGGAGGCCTTTCATGATTTGAGTGGAGTTGCTCCAGTGATTAACTTAAATGAGATTCTATCTTTACACTGTCTGACAGAAATGGAAAAACACAGATCTGGAGGGCTATTGACTGGCTTTTGGGTTTTTCATGACAAAGTCTGCTGTCAAAACATCTGCTGATGTGATTTGAAAGGGGGAGAGAGCTTTGTTGCTCGCACATCAGAGAGGGCACTAGACATCAAGGATCAATAAAAACCATTGTGTCATTTTTTTTCTCAAAATGTTGCACAAAGGCTGGAACCAAAAACAAAAGGGCAGTTGGAATTTCTGGCTGAAGGTTCCTCAGCATGGAAAAAAAAAAAGGGAAACATAGTTTTTAATGGTGACATTTAACATGACATTTATCCACGTCAATTTCTTAAGTCAATGTATTTCCCTAAAGGAGCTGGT
The DNA here is from genome assembly GCA_037177055.1 of Atherinosoma microstoma. Classification (NCBI taxonomy): domain Eukaryota; kingdom Metazoa; phylum Chordata; class Actinopteri; order Atheriniformes; family Atherinidae; genus Atherinosoma; species Atherinosoma microstoma. The sequence goes on from JBBBVU010000012.1 coordinate 24,049,872, forward strand.
CGCATTGCTAATTCCGCCTTGAATGATGCCTGTAATAAAAGCCCTAGTGCCTGTTTAAGAGGTTCCAATAAATCCAGCTCTCTCACCCACACAGCTCAGGGGCCAGTCTTTCTGTTTGATTAAACTTTGCTCCCCAATGGTATGAAATATCCAAAGGCATTTAGATTTACAATCTTCTCCGTAAAATTATTGACACCTTACTGCTTTTGCCATCCATTTCTTGACTAATTTCATGTTGTTGTCCTGCTCACTGAAGTAGGCGGTGTCCATTTGACTTCCAGTGACAGACTACACTAGTGTCATTACTTGATGTTCATGTTATATTACACATGCAAATTCTGGGAGGCTTATGCTAAGTCTGCCTCTCTATAAATACTTTTTGTGTTCAACATGAAACAAACAGCTGTTGTCTTTGAAGCAGAAATATGGGGCAGTGGCTCTGATGGATCTAAATAAAACAGCCTGGGCAGATAACATAAAAATAAAATGGGGTGAGGGAAGGAAAAGAAAAAGAAAACAGTATGATAGAACAAGAGGGGGAGAAATGAAGAGAGTGTCAAGAAGCTTTCTTGCAGGGAGGATGTGTAAACTCTATCTTTGGAGTGAGCAGGTTAATTTTTCATGCAGCGGTTTGCAGGACCAGTCCCCAGCAGTCTTATAGCTGGCCACAGTTTCCCAAGAGAGAGCTTGTTGCTCGAGGCCCCCAGGCAGGTTTCTTGTTGAGTACGCCTGTAAATTGCCACCAAACTAGTGAATTACTCCATGATGTGTCACAGAGGCAACCGAAAGCCCTATAGGCATAAAACCACAGACTTATGTTTTCCCTCACAGTAATTCCTCCCTGACAGCTAGTGCAGCAAATTGAGACGTCTCAGTTAGAAACCAGCAGCTCCATATTCAAAACAGCTGGTGGTCATTGCAGATACAGTTTCTGATGGATTAAAAAGAAGTGCAAGCTGTTGGCGGTTAAATAAACAATGGTGAGTCAATTTAGGGAAAATGCAGGCATAATTTGCCTTGGAACCCATGAATTTGTGACTTTTCTCTCCAGAACAATAATAAGATTTTGTAGACTGTGAGACTATAGATTAACTGGTATTATTAACCACGGTTGACATGCTAACCATTGTATTGTAGCATGCCTCTCCAACTGCTTCTGTAATGCCAGCATTACATGTGCTTATTTCCCTTATCTATAGAGGATGCAGCCTTCCTCTAACCCAATGTCAGCTGGGATAGGCTCCAGCCCTATATGATCGTGTGGCAAGATAAAGCGGGTTCAGATTGATTGATTATGATTAAATTAACATGTAGAGTGTCACAAAAGGGATCACAATGGGAATCATGACTTTCTTTAACGAATTTCACTGCAATCCAACCAACTACTGTTGAAACTTGTCACTTGTCTAGCAAATGATAGCCTAGTGATGATGCTTCAAAGACATCAGGATTCCCAGGGTTAACCATAGATATCCGTATGGCATATTGTTTTATTCAACTGTGTAAATACATGATATTTTTCACAAGCCAGTCATTTCAACTGGCTTGTGCTGAAGGAAAAGTCACAGAGAAAAAGATAAGAATTTACCCTCTGAGCACAGTGGACAACTGCATCAGATTATGCAACAATCTATCTGGTAGTCATTAAGGTGTTTTGCTGAATTCCCCAAAACACAAACTGCTGCTGGATAATATATTTATCCGATTTTTGCCCTAAGTTTCTTGAACTTCTGTTCCAAGCTTCACAGCAACCCATCTCGTAGTTATGTTTAAGTATTCCAGTTATATCAAACTGCTGTGCCTCAGTTTTTAAATCAAATGCTAAAAGAAGACGTATGTGAGTAAGTTTTAGCACCTTTTTGAACAGAAGCTGCTATTGCTCAAAATGTTCTCCTTCTTATATGTTTTCATACGGATACTCCTTTGTGCTACTTTATACCCTTTATTGCTATTTATTAACTCGCAGAACAGCCTGACAAACCTGAAAGCTCCCAAATTTCACAGGTATATGCCTAATGTGGTTTGCAGGTAACATTGCTGCTGTGGAACGTGTCTCTGTTTAAACTCAATAGAGAGAAGTTTGAGAAGTGTCTTCCGTAACTTGGTTATCTTTGTGAAAGAAAAAAGTGTCCTGCAAGGGCATAGGTTTGATTCGGACATTAGGGACGTAAAAGTTGTTCTCAAAGGTTCCTGTAAGATGGGGTTTTGTGCACTTCTGCTAAACGTTCATTTGCTATATCAACATTTAAAGTGGACAGAAAAATCTGAACAAGCAAAAAAGTTTTGGACCTCACCTGTGACCCCTGCCTCTCCAACTGCTTCTCTCATTATTACGTGTCAGCCCCTTCTGTCACCTGACCAAATGAAAATATTGATACCACATTGGACAAAATGTGCCCATTAAAGGTTTTAATTCAAAACACAATGATAAACAATTTTTATATAGTACACATTTATCCTCATGGTTATGATAAAATTCTATATGTGATCAGTTTGACTCATTACAACTGCATATGATTTGTTATATAAAAGAAAATGTTCATTTTTATATCATTATTATTCTCATTTTAATTAAAGACATGTTGAACGGATTATTATCCTTTTTTCAGGGATTTGAACCAAAGAAAATGTCTTTTTAAGTCTGTAAAACGTTATGTGAAGGTCAGCTAAACATTTTGGTATCAAACATTATGACTTTGACAGTTTTTACTATGTAGCCACAGTCGCATCTCTGAGTACTAAAGCTCACCTGCTGTGACCATGCCTCTCCACCTGCCTCAGCATATCCTCCTCTTTCTAAAATGCAGCTTTAATTCTGTCACCAGTTGGTGTTGTTGCCTCCGCAGTCAATATGTTTTCAAACTTTTTTGGTTTGTTCCTTATACGGACAATTTCTATACCTCTAGTGGATGTCTTGTACCCTAATTCAAAATTTGAACAACACCTTTCGCCCACCACAGCTCAAAAGGGAGAAAGTGTTTTTCTCTATCATATAAACATTCACATGCCAATAAATGCATCAGTGGCAATGTGGGTTTCAGTGTCTTGTCCAAAAACACTTCATCATGTGGTTTGGGGACACCAGGGCTCAAACCATGAACCATTTGACAGCCACCCCAAAAACAAATGAGGATAACGTGAAGTAAGTTTTAAAAAAAGAAGGGGGAAAAGTGTGTGTTATATGATGACACTGCGGCTATTTAGAGTTGTCAGTAAGAGGCAGATAGAGATTTACTGCTAAACATCCAATTTTAGAAACACACTGGTTATGATTTCATATGAAAGTTTGCAAGCTGAAGAAAAATTACAATATTTAGCCAGTGTGAAATATTGAACATACAAGTCCTCTGGTTTATTACGAGATCTCTATAGTGCAGGAAGCAGTGGGAGAAATCTGTGAGCGCTATTCTGATTAAATATTTACAGTTAGTGTGGTGGTTCATAAATATACAGAAATATTAAGATGTCAGATATACTCAAGCTCTTTCCTTAAGGCTGGCAATGTTCATCCAGTGTCCTCACGCAGTGTTTATCCAAAATGCAAGTCTGAAGAAGAACACCAGAGATGCTTTGCACACCATAACCAGTGTTGCACATTGGTTTTTGAACCAATGGACTTGTCTGGTACCTGAGACAGTATCATTTTCATATGCTTTTAACCACTGTAACCACTGTGAATAAACCCCTCCTCTGTTTGAGCAGCTTTGCAAGAACTAATTCAGTAAGGAGATTAAAAAAGGAGGAACAGGTATGGAGAGAGGGCCATGAAGTAGAGGGAAGAGATTACCTCTGTTTCTTCCATGCTACTATTTGCTGTGAGTCTAATCCATAGCTACAGACTCTGAGCTCCCACATCGCAGTCACTCAAACACTAGTCTCTTTGAAACACTCAGCCCCGGCTGCGCTGGAAGCCAAGCAGAGGGAGGCTGTCATGCTTTTATGATGCTTAAGTGGCAGAATTGTTTTTCTTTGCGTCTGTGGCTAAGATAAGGATTCATTTAATGTCACTGAGGTCAAGGTAAGTCTCGCTTTAGATTATTTTCCACTGAGATACGGTAGTTCTAAGAGTGTAAATGCGGTGTAGACACAAGATCGAAAAGAAAGGAATCTGAAGAAAGCAATAAGAAAGTAAGTAAATCAAATAAATCTCTCCACACATACACACCATGTCCTTTATAAAAATTTCTTGCTTTACAGATATCAAAAAGCCCAAATTTCCCAAACTCAACAGAGCTGTAAGATGCTATAAAGAAAATACGTTTTTTTGGTGTCACAAAATGTTTGCACACATCCTGTTAATATATATGGATCACCTCTTGTATCTCTTTCATATTGAACCAGGAAAGGTGATGAATGTGGTTTGGATGATTTGCATCAGGCCTCTATTTCGATACTTGGAACAGTGCTTTACTAAACCTTTTTGGGTTTTTTCCATTTCCCCCCCTAACATCCCAGAATTGTTTATTTGGGGGATTTTTTGAGACAGAGGGAAAAAACATAACTTGCCTACCACTTTGAAGGACCTCAAATTTTTTGTCAATCAAGAAATTGATCTAGAAACAGAAAAAATTGACAGTCTACGTATGTATTTAGTCTCTTCAGTTTTAGTTCTAATAGATTCTCAATCAATTTGAGTTTTTGGAGTTTCACCTGTTCCAGTTCAAGACATTTAAATGTTTCCCTTTAAACCACCTGAGTGTTGCTTTAGCAGCATGCTTCATTACAGTGCTGAAAGGTGAATCCTCAAGTTTTTCTCAAGTATTTGCCTGTATTTACCTTCTACCATTCGTTTAATGCTGAGGAACTTCCTCTGCTTTACCAATAACAAACAAGCCCACATCATGATGGTGCCACTCCGATTCTTTACTTTCTAGATGCTGTCATAAAAGGTGTTGGGTTTGCACAATGTGGATTTTCTTTCTTTCTTTCTTTAGAACTTTGACCATTTTGCCACCTCTTGGGTTAATCCTCTCCATCTCTGGTCTGTGAGTTTTGGTGGTCTGCCCTTTATTCATTTTTGTGCCATGTTCTTTCCACTTTGTAATCTTGGGTTAAATGGTTTTCAGTGGCATATTCAGAGTTATTTCTTTTTAAACAGAACTTAATCTGTACTTTTTGACAACTATGTCCCTGACCACCTTCTGGGGTCTTAATTTTGTCCTTTATTTGGTGGTGCCTTTTGTCTGGTTACTTTGTTAACTCTGGGTCCTCTCACAACAGGCGCATAGACTTTGGTGATGCTATGTGACAGATAGATATAACTGAAGTACTTGTAGAAGGTAAGTGGTGGCAACAAATTCCAACTTTACAGCTTTAAAGAAGGCATCTCAATTTCCGGTGCTTGGGGGCCACTGTCTTGCAGGTTTTAGACAATTCCATGCTTCAACAGACCTGACTCAAATTATCAGGTCATCATGCAGAACTTGACAACATGCTGTTGGAGCCATTTCATTTGAATCCAGTGTGTTGGAGCAGGTAAGCGTATAATACCTGCAGGCAGTAGCCAATGTTTGAGATCCCTGCTTTAAGGTAGAGGTAAGAGATACATATATATACACAACTTTTAAAAAAAATGTTTTTTTTAAATATAATTTAGAAGTTTTATACACCATTTCTTATTTTTAATTTCACTAAACCAGTTTTGGGGTAATTTTATGTAGGATCCCTGCATAAAATCCAAATGCATATCCATTAGAATTAGTCTGTAATGCATCAAAATGGGAAAAAAAATGCCAGGAGGTGGATACTCTTGCAAACTGTAAGTGACTATTGGGTTCTGCTGAGAATGTTTCAGTCATTAAATAATTTGGCATTATTCAAATTACATTCATTAAATTACAGAAACTTAATAAACTTGAAATAACCATAACACCAAATGTACTTTATTTAAACACAGAGCAAGAGAAAATACTTCCAGTTAAGCAAAGCATCATGCAAACTTACCGTGCATTTACAAAAGAGGTACTTCCTTGACCATAACTGGAGCAATGATAAATTAGTTTACCTCTGAAAATTGGAAGGAAGTCTAGATTATTCGGGGGATTATAGGCTTCTGACATTGAGGTTTTTTTTAGTTTTTTTTTTATTATCTTAAAGCAAAAATGCCCTGATGGTCAAATACAATTGACTAATCTGTTGCTTCCATCTCCAAACTTTTACATATAAAGAACCTCCCAGATTGATATACCTCATGGCCATATGAGAAAAAAAATACTGGAGTATGAAGGCTTGCATAAGTGTTCATCACAGTGTAGTTGGAGTTATAGTCGCAGTAGGGGCAATGAAACCTGTAATGGAAATAATTGTTACACAATGCAGTGATTAGATAATGTCATTACCCTAATTTCACTGATCTAAAACAGATAAATTAAGCTGTGCTTTATTTTGCACAGGATTCCCGGGAACTCCCCGAGAGACCCCTCTAAGTCCCCCAACGCTGCAGCTCGAACCGTACAAATCCAGCATCAGGCTTTAAAAAGCTGGGGGCAGAGTAGGCATGACAACCCATATTTCAAATATTTACTGTGCACTCATGAAATTTTGACCTTTATGTGACAATGAAATGCGGCTTTCCACACTTTGTGTTGTCTGCTGGTGAATTTAGAGAGGAAGGGATGATGGTCAGAGCCAACAGGATGAAGAAGCTGTCAGAGCCTGATTGATGCATGTGTGTGTGTTTCTGTGTGTGCGCCCTGCATTTCCCTACAAGTGACACAAACCGTCAAATGGAAACACATGATGTGGCATCAGCTCTGGCAGACAGACACACTAACATAGTGCCATGTGTGACAAAATGTGCCCAGCAGTGAGAGGATGATTTTCCCTTTTTTTCTTTCTTTCTTCTTTTTTTTTTTTTTTTACACCAGCTTCCTTCCTATGGTAAATTGTAGGCCAGAGGTGGCGGAAATACGTCAGTTTGTGGGTTCTCTGAAGCTTGACTGTGTCTCTTAATTTCGGATGAAGGGAATGCGAAAGGGGGGGAGAGGAGATTTTAATCACTCCTGTCGCTTTAAGGACACTTATCAAAGCCTTATTATGCGAATTGAAAATACCATGAGCCACTGAGCAACTGAGCAGCCAGGGGACGGACTGGAGTGGATTTATAGGAAACTCAACATTATCAGAGCTGTAGGAGACCGCTTCATCGCCTTGTGGAGTTTGATTACACACCGGATGGCTGGCTTACTCGGACGGTTCGGGTCATTTAGGAAATATTGCGCATAAGTAGCTCTCAGACTTGGGATCCTTTGCCCCTGAAGCGCAGAGAGGAATAGCTACGGCTTAAAAGTCAACGCGTTTCCTACTGGATTATTCACTCAACCGACAGCCCAAATCGATACGTACTTAAACATCCGTTTTGTTCAGGACGGATAGTATCCCGAGCTCTGTATTTGTCAGCCTTGGATCATGGATTGGGGTGGTGGAAAACAACAACGGCCAGCGACATGATTTCTCTGCGCTGTCTGCGGTATGCTGCGTGGTTAGGCTTTAACATCGCTTGTTATTATTCCCCGTGCAACAAAAGTTGCAAAGCGAGTGTAATGTGTGGATTTGAACTGTTTCGCCGTTTTGCACCTGCTTTAACGGATACCGCGTCGACACAGTGCAGATTCGTGACAGAATAACGTGCAGATCCGCGTCGCTTGGTTCCGTCTCTGCCGCCTGTGTGGGATACTTGAACATTTGCTTATCGTTATGGAGATTTGAGAGGTTTATAATCAAGGTCACTGAGTGTTTAATCGCTGCATTTGCGTCGCTATTTACACACGCGCGCGCGCACACACACACACACGCACACAAACACTCTCACACAGCGCTATCTTCGCGTTATAGCGCAGCCTACAATTCTCGGGTCCAGTGTGTGATATTTGTTATTACACGGAGCAGCGGGCGTGTGGGCGTGCACGTCCTGTGGAGTTATATTTTCTTTTTTTTAAATTAACATTTTTAATTTTCTTTTTGACACTGCAAGCTGTCTGTAACACTATGGATGGGAAATTGAAGCAGGGTCGGAGATGCCGGTCTAAGCGGGAGAGAGTGCGGAGGTTGCGGGAGGCAGGGAGCAGAGACGTCCGCAGCCCCGACCCCAACTCCTCCTGCTCCGACAGGGAGGGACACAGTCCGGGGAGGGACACCGCCTCCCTGCCCGGTAAAAAGGCGCCGCACCCCGCAGCCGCAGCCAGAGCCCCGCGCCCGCCTCGGCGGAAGAGACGGGAGTCCAGCTCGCAGGAGGAGGATATCATTGATGGATTTGCTATTACCAGTTTCATCAGTCTGGAGTGTTTAGAGGTAAGAAAAGGACTATTACCTGTAACATGTGTGTGCCTGGATTCTTCAGTGTCAAAGAGGTCCTTGAGGCCAAGCGGGGATTGTTGAAATGTGTCATTAATTTACTTGAGATGACCATAATTAGTCACTGAATGTGGATGACTCTTCTAATCATCTGATAAGATGAACCCTAAGGTGTTTCCTGATCAGTTATTGGTTTAATTACAATCTCTCAGGGCCTCTGACAGCTGTGCAGCCTAGTATTTGTTTATGTTACTGAGGTGTCAAGTCTGTGTTGTGTCTGCTTTGAGTCCTTGTCATGAAAGTGTTTGGCAGCCATGCAGCACACAGCGCTGATTACTTACTCTCTACAAGTTTTGTGGCTGAGAAGTTGATCATGAGCAGCATATTGTCTGTTGAGAAAAAATAAGCAGGTGCTGTTGTGTCACTTATGGCTCTGGCTTGTGTTGTCTCTCCTTCTGATTCACTGTGAGTAATCAGTGTGCTCTTGACATTCTGCCCTTTGATAAACTGCCTACTGCACCATTCATCTGCTACAGGCTGATACGCCACATGCTGATAAGTCTGTTCCTGTCATTACTCTGTGGTATGTTGGATGTCAGAGGATGATTTCAGGCAGAAAAGAGGTTCCCTTGTGACCTCCCCTTTTATTTATCTCCTTTATCTCATTATGTTTCAAATGACAAATAAAACATTGCTCCCCATGGAATGAAAGCAGGCAGACTGACAAGGGAGGCAAGCTTGACCCCCCCCCCATCCATGGTTCATTCTGGGAATAGCATTGCTGTTGTTGATATAAATCACTGCCTTCAACAAACATAGCTAATGTGTCCTCTGTAAGAACCTTATTTAGAAGTCCATGGATTATACCTCGTTTCAAATCAGAACCTCCCATGTAAGCTTAGCGATGGTAATTACCAGTCAGGACTGACTCCTGCCTCCTACATAGTGCTTAGTCAGTATGACTTTGGAATGCAGATTTACTGCCTGAAAAATAAACCAGTCGTCCACCCTCGCTGGAAGATTCATGCAGCGAGCTCTCTTGTTCCAGTCTGTTAACAAGTTCAATCTGTCGCTAAAGTGGAGCTGAAGTGGATTAAAATTTCTTCAAGAAATCATGTGATTTTAGGGAGGAAAAATTAGAAATCGAAAAGTAGCAAAATTCCCCACGATAGTACCAAAGTTTGGCAACAGCAGTTCCCCTCTATGATAAACTGTTACATGCTATCAAATATGTGTAAAATGTGTTCCCCGTCTTTTTGATTCGCCTGACTCCCCTTACCCTGTGATGCTGCCTGTGTATTTCTGCCCTTTGTGCTCCATGGCTGCCACTTTGTGACAGCTGCTGACTGTGAAAGACTTAAGATATAGCAGTAAAAGTGCCTCTCACTGTTTTTCCGCTGCCAGTATGCTGGTGTCTCCGCTGCTGTCAAGTCAATGTATCCTAATTACTGGTTGCAATATTTTTGTGGGTGTTATGATGCAGTTAGTGGTCATTTCAGTTCATAAGTTGCGCATCACTTGTGCTTGTTGTTTCTTTGCAGTTGGTGTCTCTAAATAGCTTTCTCTTGTATGCTTTATCATGATAAAAACACTACATTCTTTCTCTTGGAGTGGGAGGAGAAGCTAGATAATTATCCAATTTTTGTTTTACACGTCTACTAGCACTAACAGTTTTCTTAGTCAAGTGCTAAATCCACGTTGAGTGAACACAGAGAATAACAGTGCGCTCTACATAGAAGCTTATGTTTCAAGGCTAAGCAAATGAGGCATGATATGGCTCTATGTGAAATGATACTGGCATGCCAGCTACTCGCTGGTAATTGGTCTGATTTGCATGCAAATGGACTGTGCTTGTTAAAAGGATGTTGGTGGATTGGGTATAATTTCAAGAAGGGACGTGCACAATTGTTGTTCACCACACTTTGATTTCTATGCATCCAGGAAATAATGTGAGTGTGCTGACTTAATACTGCTTTCATATTCTGTTTACTGTAAGTGACAGCAATAATAACATTTGTTTCCAGTTAGTGAGCCGCACCGCTGGGAATGAAACGCTCTTAAAAAGTGCATGCCCTCTGGTAACATCGCATCATCGGCCATGACTCATGCCTTCTCCTACTCACTATATGCTTGAGTTGAGCTCATGATCTACCCTACCTGTGCTAATTACTCATCAATTATGAGGAGGACACAGCAGTCAGTGAATAGCTGTGACCTATTGCATCATGCTCCGATAACCCAGCACAGCCTCAAAAGGAGCCTGCATGTGGTCCTCTTAACCTCTTTGAAGTGACTGATGGCCAGTGCCGTTGTGTTTACGTCAGGCTGTATGCTCAGGCTGCTGTCCATTATCACTGTGGCATCCTCTCAACACACTAATATTAACTCACATTCAAAGTCTATTTAATCTGTTTTCATCCATCTGAAGCACTCAAAGATAAAAAAAAATATTTCATTAAAATCCATGTCACCCTATGGGTTAGGGTCATTTTTTTTGAAAGACTGCAACTTTTCCCACAACTGTCTGTTTAAAACCTGAGGTTGTAGGCTTCCACCAGAGCAATTAGACTTTAAAAGCCTTCAGTTAGTTGGTGTTGTGGATATTCCAGCGCTGCGCTGATGGGATCAAGCTCTCATGATGACGGCTTAGCCTGTACAGTAGTCTCGCCTGCTCCCCAAAACACGTTTCATTACAGCCGAAAGCAATTTGCAGGCACAGCCGCATATGATTACAGCGTGTTTATTTGCTTTGAATCCCCTGGTTTCCTCACAGGAAAGCCGCTTACTTACCTGGGAAAATCAGCTGTACATGCACAGCCATGGTGCTTTTGTCACAGCCACCTTATCATGATTTGGGGGGAAAAAAAGGTTTGGGATGGTTCGGTGAGGATTCATAGTCAGTCTGCTACTTGAAGCTGTTGGAGGGGAAAAAAAAAATACAGTTGTTAGGAAAATGTTTAGCTGTCCATTATAAAAATGAAACATCTAAACTGTGTTTAAATGATCACATGTGGAACTTAGCTCAATTTCTCAAAAGGCCAGTTTTACATTGCTAGAAGTTTTGTTTTACCTGTCAGCAGTGCTCTAAAACAATTACCAGCAGCAGCTTAAATCCTCCAGAAGTCTCCCTGTGGGTATCGAACAAGTGCGCAGATAATAAAATGACACAGTTATCCATCTGTCACAGCATTAATGAGATGTTTGATTTGCTCCGTTTGGTGTGTGAGTGACTTCAGAGTGGCAAATCCTCTCCCGTTAATCCACAATCCTTCTGTTCATCTGCTTTAACATGAATTTACAGATTTGTTTGGGTTTTTCATTCCGCAGCGTGAGTTTCTAAATTCACTCTAATGGGGATTTAGGTTTAGTTGATTTAGTGATATTACAACAGCGCCCGTGGCAGGAGACCAATATGTCAGAGATTTTAGCAAAAACATGAGCTCATTTATCAAAAGTTGTTGATGGGCTCTGGAGTCTGTCTTTTCTCTCTTTTTTTTGTTCCAGGGATGTTTTCTTTGCTCTTTTCTGAATGTATTTTCCTACTGTTTGACACACTTATCATCTGCTGTTGGCGACTGACTCAGCTCTACTGAGCAGTATGGGGAAATTAAGTCCTCTGCCCAAGGGGAGCTTGACAGTATTTGTTACAAAAGCTTTAAGTTGCTGCTTCACTTTCTCAGCCTGTATGTCAGCTGCTGGTGCACGGATCCACTTACAAGTAGGTGTTGATCCATTTCATCAGGTGCTGTGATAAAGTCCTCAAATAGAGCAGCGGTTTGAAAGATTTGCACCTAAAATAGCGCCACTATTGTTAGCACTCAGATAACACCACTTGTCAGCTATTATCCGTCATTAGTGCGGCTTACACTCAAAAGATGAGGAGTTCAAGTAAGAATGTGACTCTACGAGGATAATAGGCATGGCATCCTGGTGGTATCTGTGCTGGGATGCACTGACACCCTGTGAGCTAAAGCTGAAGGAGATGCCTTCTTAAGATTAATGGGTTACATGATTCCTGAAACAGTCTGAAAATCCCGTTATTTCACTTTTTCCCCCCCTCATGGTCAGTATAGTGTTTCTGTGGTGATTGTCATTTCAGTTCCACAAGGCAAAGCGATCCTGACAGTTGAAGCCACAGCAGTCTTTGCACCAGTAAGATGTCTTGCCTCCATGGTGAGGCAGCAAATTTGTTGCAGGGTTTGCAGCAATCTTGCTTGGTGTTTTCGCTCTCCCCCGACAGTGATAGTGCTGTGCATCATATGCCGGCTCTGACAAACAACTCCGGCTTTAATTAACAAGGCAGCCCCCTGAGGCTCCGCTGCTCATTGGCTGACATGTCCCACAGAGAGAGCTTTCTTAATGCCGGTGGGATGTCCCCAGGCTCTGGCTCTCTCTAACTGTCACCCGCTGTAGGCAACAGCGTGGTTGATAAATGCATGGTCACACACACAAACCTTCCCTTTCTCTCACTGACACACACACACAGCATTGAACCTCCGTCGCGCATCTGTCCAAGCCATCGACCAGTGACCTAAATATATCCGACCAAGGAAGGGTCTAGTGTGTTGTGAAAGTGTGATGATGTAGATCTGCAGCCATGACTATCACTTACAGCTAAACTTCACTTCTGTCAAATATGGAAGTTTAATGGAAGCCAAAAAAAAGGGCATCAGGGTAGACAGAGAGGAAATGCGTCTCATGCTAGCTTAGTCAACATGAAAGTTATTGCTGGGATTTTATGTATGGTCCATATAATGTCAGTTTAAAAAAAAAAAAAACTACAATACTCACAATTTAGGAAATAGAGATTTATTGCTGTTGAGAAAACCTTCAAATGCCTACATTTGGGAGGAAGTGAACGCAGGGATTTTCACCATATGTATGAGAAATAACTGAATAAATTTGTAGATGCTCTGTTTTTCATGCATAATTTCAGATCTAAAATAAATGAGTTTGCATGTTTTTTTAAGTGTCAGTTTACAAATCTGAACATTTAATACCAGAGTTCTCAAATGTTAGATATGTCGTTGACTTTTAAGTTTTTAAAAAGACACACTTAAATCAGCAGAAATAGAGGATTGATTTAATAGATTTGAAGTAAGGAGTAAAGCAAGTAGCCTGTAGATCCATGTTTAGCAGCAATAACTTGAGGTAATGGTTTTCTGTATGACGTTGTCAGCCTCTCAAATTACTGTAGAGGAATTTTGGCTCAGTATTGCTTCAGTTCATTGCCGCTTGCAGGCATACATTTATGCATGGCTCTCTTGAGATCCTGCAGTATTTCAGTTGGTTTAAGGTCTGGGCTTTGACTGAACCATTGCAACACCTTGGTTCTCTTCTGTTTCAGTGTTTGGGGGTCATTGTTCTGCTGCTTGACCTAATTTTAGCTGATTTAATTTAGCTGTCAGGCCGATGGCTTCAAATTTAACTCTTTCATAGTATACAGCAGAGTTTATGGTGAAATCAACAGCTGCAGCACAATCCCAAATCATCATCATCCATCTACCATTATATTTGACAGTTGGTAGGAAGTGTTTGTGCTCATATACTGTGTTTGGTTTTCACCAAACATGGTGCTGTTGTGACTGAATATCTTTACTTTGGTTTTGTCTATCAACAAAAGGACATTTTTCCACAAATTTAGTTTTTTTTCCCCAGATTCAACTTCGCAAACATAAGCTATGACGTAGGCCTGTGCGGTATACCGGTTCGTACCGAATACCGGTGTTTATTTTCGTTATGATATAAATTTTTCATATACCG
>JBBBVU010000012.1:24079823-24127265 GCA_037177055.1 Atherinosoma microstoma
TCTCAACGTCACTTGGGGAAAGATTTCAGGCACACCCGTTTGAGCACACATTTGCTGAAAATTGGAGCAAGGAAGAGGTGACAGGATTTTCTAATTCCTGAGTCTCATACACTGTCCTGGGGACACATATGACTGTTAGAAAACCTTAGAAAGTGAATTTTGCATAATATAGGACCTTTAAGCAAACTAATGGGTAGGAGCTTTGAAAATACACCTGGATAAACTTCCTGCCAGTTACAGTTTTAACCTGCTTTTGTTGGTTCAAACAAACCTACTTTAAGCTCAAAGGTTGGTGAGAAATGACTAAATAGCAGCTGGGATCATCCAAGTGTGTGAAGGATAATATGAATCCATCTGTTTCCCTCCTCTCTGATATCCAGGATTGGTGTGTGTGGTGAAGCCAGAGGGCATCCCTCAGCTCTGCCAGACAGATGAAATCGGTGAATTCTGCGTTTGCTCCATCGCCACCGGCACGTCCTACTACGGCCTGACAGGCATGACCAAGAGCACTTTTGAGGTGAGGCGGGCTGAAGCCTGGTCGAAGAGCTCAGCACAAACTTTTTGATACCACTACTATACAAACTATCAATGTAAAAGCCAGCTGATGATGATAATATACAGTTTTGCATCCAACACCTTTAATTTCTGAGTAATCCCTCGAAAAACGTCCTCTGTTTCTAAAGGGCTATAAAGATGCAGTGAGAATGTTTGAACCTCACCCATTCAGCCCACATGCATATGTTTTTGAAGCGCAGATTGAGTGAAGTAGAAATGTTTAAAAATGGATAAAAAGATTACATCATTTAATATAAAGCAAAGTAGATCAAACCTTTCTCCTTAATATTTTTCTGCTTTAGTTTCTGAGCTTTGGCTTTCATGGTGTACTCGTTTTATTAAAGCAACACTACCAATTAAGAGTTTTGGCCTTTTTGCTCAAAACAAAAGTTAATTCAGCATCTATCTTCCATTCTGTCTTATCTGAGCTCTCTCCAGTCAGTAAAAGTCTATCCAATGTTGACTCTTGTCTTATCTCTAGCTCTGACACTTTCTCTCTTTCTTTTCCTTGCTTCCTCCAATAATGTCCTCTTGCATTTCTTTGCTTAATCAACCATGGTGCACATCCAAAATGGCCAGTGTGTTGATATCCAGTTACTGGCATGTGATGTAGAGGCGTAAAGCAAAATGCAGCTGTCACGTGATGCTCCCAGTCCCAAGACGCTGCAAGGCAACAACGGCCCCAGGAATGTACTGTACATAACGATTGTCAGTTCATCAAAACAAGTCGGAAACATATGTAATGGTGCTTTAATGGTGGCCGGGCTCAAAGTTGTTGTTTTTTTTAAAAAGGGCCATAAGGAACAAGACTCTAAAATGGCTTCAGCCTCTTGCAGTGCATCTGTTCCCTGCACAGTTTCTCTTGGTCCTGTCTTACCTCCCTCTCTCTATTCATCATATAATGAACAAGACACAATCTGCTATTGTAAAAGTACAGGCTGCAAACAGATAAACAACCCATGTACCTTGTAAACAGTACAATGCACCCATCCCAAATATTACAGTTGAAATTAATAAATAAAAGAAAACAAATTCTAACTACTTAATGAATACTTTTTTGAAAATAAACAGTGGATGCACGTGTTTTTCTTCTTTGTTTTTCTCCCAGCTGGTCAGGGATCCGCTACCTTTTACAGCAACATGGAGCTTCTTTAGTTTCTGTTTGAATCAGATTTTTAAGGTTGCTGAATCCCAGCAATGCTTTCTATTTAGTTGTTTTTTTATGACTAAGAAAACAAAGGAGACCTTAGGAGATTGTCTGTACCTATTCAAGATGGAAATCTGGTTTAAAGTGGAAAAAGCTAAAACAGTTATATTCATCAGTATCATGTTAATGAAATCTAGATTGTAGAATTTATTGTACAGTATTGAAGCCATAAATAGCTCTAGAAGAGGTGAGAACACAGTTTAAACACATTATTTAAAGTTATGCAACTTTTCATCATCACATCCACTTTATTAAGACCAGCAGCATGACAATATCAATTTGAATCCAGGAACTAAAAAAAAAAAAGAAGAAATATCTTATTTTAGCTCCAGCCCTGGCTGGTTGCCATAGTGACTGTGCAGCTGATTTTCTGTGTGTGTTTGCAGGTCTACCCGGTAAGCTCCACTGGGGGGCTGATCAGCGAGTACGCCTTCGTACGGACCGGCCTGCTGGGCTTCATCGGACCCGGCGGCCTCGTCTTTATCACCGGTAAGATGGACGGACTCATCATGGTGAGTGGGCGGAGGCACAACGCGGATGATATCGTTGCCACGGCGCTGGCAGTGGAGCCCATGAAGTTCGTCTACAGGGGCAGGTCAGTGTGACTCTCCCCCCTACTTCTGTTTAAAAAAAAGTGAGTGACAGACGTTTTGAACAGGATATATTACAGCCGCATGCCGACCACACAGCAGAGTGAACCCTTTATTATTATTCCCATTGACAGACATATAAAACCAGCCCGATGTCCAACACTGGCACAATGTCAGGCTGATAAATGAGCAGCACCCCACACATTATAAATCTAATAAAGAAAAGCAATAGTGGATGAATCCAGACACGGTAACAAAGTGAAGTTTAATTGTGTCCACGGCCAACGAAGAGGAAATTCATCTTTTACCTGACAGGCTCTGATGACGTAGTCTGGAGCTATTTAAAGTTTCCACTTGGGGGAAGAGCAGCTGCAGGAACTGTTAAAACACAAAATCCTTGTAAAACCCTAATAAAGCAAGCTCCCTGTTTGTTTTTAGTTCATATCAGCTTCCCTGTGGTTTACATTGTTTGTTATTCCAGTTCTGATTATTTCTATGCTAGCTTCTTGTGTTTGTGCATTGCCATCTGTTTGCAAAGCAAATAGCATCCATGGAGTGAAGCTGTAGTTGTGCAGTTTCATTTTATGTGTTCTAAAAATATCTTCTACATATTCCCGAAGCACACTCATAATCTGCTCTATTTTGACACGATTAGGCCTGAACGATTGATTTTCCTAAAGTTCATACTTGAGTAAATCTGTTTGGAAACATTCAACTTTCACTTTAGTGATTGTAGAGATAACACAGTACAAGCAGGTGATGAACAAAGTTACTGCTTCCCTCAGGTGATTTTAGAGAGGAAATGAAGTAGTTAATTACACTAGCTGACACACCGGGACGCCATAGTATTTATATAATTCTTGATCAGGTCAGGGTTCAACGGATGGCACTCGGACAAGTAAGCCAACAAGCTAATCATGGTGCTTCATGTTTTTTGCAGCTGAAATATACTGTTTAACGCAATTTATGCAATTTCCCCTCGGGGATCAATAAAGTATAATTCATTCATTCATTCATTTAGAAATCATTGCTTTTGCTCACACGAAACTGACACTACAATTTTTGCTGATCTTACTGTGAACATGGAGAGTCTGCATGTCATTGGCCACCAACTAAACTAACTCTTTTTAGTAAACTAAGTAGGAATAGTACCATAATATGTAGTAAAATGTAGTAGATCCCTATGATGCAACACCAACTCATGCTAGTGTGATGAACTGAAGGAATCACATCTTAAATGACAAACCTGGAGCTGCTGCTTCTGTCTTTCATATTTTTTTCTTTTAAACCAGCAACTGTGGGTAAATACAGGGTATTTTGTGTGATACAAAATTTTTAAAAAATCAGACAAGTGTGGTACCTCTGCAGAGCCTGTCAGTCATTCCTGACAATCTGATTAATCATTAAACAAAGATTTCTGTTTTTGTTTCTGATTATTTTTTATTGTTAAAATGCAAAAAAAAAAAGAAGGAATATAGTAATGGTATAGCTCTGGCTACTGAAACGCAGAGTGAGGTTGGACTCTGATGATGTTTCTACCCTCTGTCGCTGCAGGATAGCTGTGTTTTCTGTGACGGTCCTGAGAGATGAGAGGATCGTGGTGGTAGCCGAGCAGAGGCCAGACTCCACAGAGGAGGACAGCTTCCAGTGGATGAGCCGTGTGTTACAGGTACCTGTCCTGGAGAAAAGCCCAATTTTCTTTTGTTTTTTCACACCATTTTTTTTCAGATGTAATTTTGTCCTTGGGTAATTGCCTCAGTAACAGTCCCGCCTTTACTTTAAAATCTTAATTATTTGCTCCTTTAATCAGTAAACAATGCACAGGACTGCAGGATTTATGATGCCTTATCATGCCTTGTTTTGTGGGATGTTTGTTGTTTGAATACTTCTCTAAAGCATTAGAGTTAAGATGGTAAAAACTTTTTACTTTGATGAATTTTTGGGTTTATTTTCTGCAAAAATCTGCAGTTATTAATGAATTAATCAGGCATCAGAAAAACAGGATGCATTAAAATTTTTATTCAGATTTTACCGTCAATAAGAAGTACATTTTATTTTTACAAATATAAAGTTAACAAATAAAAAAATAAAAAAAACAGTATCAGCTGATCACCTCTCGTCCTCTTTCTCAGGCTATAGACAGCATCCACGGGGTGGGCGTTTTCTGTCTGGCTTTGGTTCCGGCCAACACCCTTCCCAAGACTCCTCTGGGCGGCATCCATCTATCAGAGATCAAACAACTGTACCTGGAGGGGGGGCTGCACCCCTGCAACGTCCTGATGTGCCCTCACACCTGCGTCACCAACCTGCCCAAACCGCGGCAGAAGCAGCCAGGTGGCATGGAGTGTGTGTGTGTTTCAGAGGTTCTGTCATTACTGTGCGCACATTTGCTGATCCAGTTTATGTTTGTGTCACAGAGATCGGACCTGCCTCTGTGATGGTGGGGAATCTAGTGTCAGGGAAGAGGATCGCACAGGCCAGCGGCAGAGACCTAGGACAGACAGACGACAACGACCAAGTGAGCAAACAGTTATTATTTTAATTAGAATTAGAATATTCTCCTCCAGAAGATGAAGGCTCAATTCTGTGGCAACATGAATAGAATGAGTTGGGTAGAGCTGTTAATCAATACACTTGCTTAACTGATAATCAATCAGTGCGAGCTTCTCTATAAAAGCAGGAGCAGACGTTCCAGTAGGTTCCTTCCAAGGTATGATTGCGTAGTTCTCAAAGAAACACAGCATATCAGCACAAACACTTCATAACTGCTGCTACACACACAGTAGGGGTTTGCTCTGCAGCCATAGAACCTGGACATGTTGCAGTCATTGAGTCAGCCATGAACTGTCTGCACCAAAATATTGTAGAGTCTAATGTGAGGCCATCTGTCTGAGACCTGAAACTTGGCTGAACTAAATGCATATGGCATGCGTGTGGGTTTTGGACAATGATCACAAACACAGTAGCAAAGCTACAACAGAATGGCTGAAAAAGAAAAGAATCAAGTTGTTGCAACGATCCAGTCAAAGTCCAGACCTCAGCCTGAAGAGACAAAGACAAAGACAAATACTGCATACCTCAATGAACTGAAGCAACGTTGTAAAGAAGAGTGGAAATACATTTCTTTACATTGATGCGAGAAACTGATAACGACATACAGAAAATAATCACATGAAGTTATTGTTGATAAAAGAGGTTTTACAAGGTGTTGAATCATGGGATGGATGTAGAATTAAAAGAGGGTGTACATCACATTATTGAAAATAATTTGATCCTTTGAGACTCTGCAGAATGAAAATCTGAATTAAACATCTTCCCTAATTTTTGTATTGCGGGAAAATCTAATATCTGCGTAGCTGATATCAAAGCTATCGTACTCTCCTTATTACATGGGGAAAAATGTTTTTTTTTAAGTAATCTAACTAACAAACAGAACAAAGCATGTATCCTTTAACAGAATTAAGGACACACAAAGCCTTTCCTCTAATGACCTAAATCTACTGTTGAGTGGATGTAAAGAAAAAAAAAAAAGATAAAGATCAACTTTTTATGTTGGAATATATACCTAAAAGATCTTATTTTTATTTAAGTTGTTTACTTTCATTGAATAATGAAAAGGAGTATAAAGGTTGAGACAGTTTTTTTGTTGCTGATTGAAAAATTTGACATTTCAGTGAATCAGCACAATCAATAATCTGGACTTTATCGAGAGGTTCGATTGATTTACAGTCATAAAACAGCAATAAACATCCCGAGCGGCTGGTCACCTTTTCAGGTGCCCTATTAAGCAAAGCTTCAGTCGCTGCATCACTAAACTGGTCCTGATTCTGTGTTTCATCACCAAATCGAGGTATTAGCAGGTTTTGCCCTTATTTTTTAAATTTCATGGCATTTAGTATCGATCAAACCACTTTAATGGGGTGGACAGAGACTCAGCAGTAAAAATAAATCATACTGTCCGCAGCAGATGTGAGTAAGCAGGTACTGGCAAAGTCCATCTGATGGCTAATAAACTGAAGATATATGCATACATGCTCTGCAGATTCACTCTGATATTGGCTAAAATGAAGAATAATGCATCTTTCCTGACTTGCAGTTACTGAGGTTACAGTAAAATTCTAAAAGAAACACCATCCCTGTCATTACTTACAGTTCATTTAGAATATATGTCTCCGTATTGCAGTTTCTGTTCCTGTCAGAGGTTTTGCAGTGGAGAGCTCAGACCACACCGGACCACGTCCTCTACACCCTGCTCAGCTCTCGGGTAACAGCGCACACTTATGACCATGGTCCTAACTGATGTCACATAAAACTTTGCCACACCTCGTTTGACAGAAGTCATAGTTTCACTGTGAAGGTTTTCAGACAAATACTCTGAAGAAGAAAAATATTTCTGCTTAAACATCTGCCATGTCCTGTGGTCCACCAGGGGGCAGTGTCCAGCTCCCTCACCTGTCTGCAGCTGCATAAGAGGGCCGAGCGAGTGGCGGCTTTGCTGATGGAGAGAGGAGGTTTGCAGGAAGGAGACCACGTTGCTCTGGTCTACCCTCCAGGTCAGAAATGATGCGCATGTTAAACCTTTTGTTTACACAACGTTTGGATTCATCCAACGGTGATCATTAAGGCGTCTCCCCCTCTCTGTTTGTGTTTCTTTGTGTTTATCCTGCAGGTATAGATCTGATTGCTGCGTTCTACGGTTGCCTGTATGCCGGCTGCGTTCCCATCACGGTTCGACCACCTCACCCTCAGAACATCGCCACCACCCTACCCACCGTCAAGATGATCGTCGAGGTCAGACTTTCATTTTGTCCGGCACTTTCTATGAAACTGATACAGTGCTGAGCCAGCAAACCTTTATATTTTCCTTCCAAGCAGCCAGACTTTCTTGTAATGTTTTATTAACGCAGTCTTTATTAGTTCTCCAGACTTTTCTGAAGGTCTTTCAAAGTTTTTCTTTGGACATTTGGGGCAGCTGTAGCTCGGGTGGATAGAGCCGTCATCTACTGATCAGGAGGTCGGCGGTTCGATTCCCCCTGACTACATGTCAAAGTGTCCTTGGGCAAGACACTAAAACCCTACACTGCCTCCCGATGTGCCTATCGGGGGTATGAATGCTTCTACCAAGCACCAAGTATATATAAATATAGGTGCTGTGTGAATGGGTGAATGAATATGTAGTGTCAAAGCGCTTTGAGTGGTCACTTGACTAGAAAAGCGCTATACAAGTACAGTCCATTGACAGATTTTTTTTTTCCTTATTTTCAGTTCAGACCTTGACCATTTCAGTCAATTTTTTTGTGCCTTCAATCCTATAATTCTGACTAATGAATCATTCAAGCATAAAAAAGGATGAACCAATTTTGTGTCGACACATAAAAGACAACTCAGAAAAAAACAACTTTAAATTGCATCTTCAAACACCAGTTTTTTTTACTTGCAGCCTGTCACAAAGATACATGACTTGTTCCCATTTCTGTTGTTGCATCTATGAAAACTATTTTACAGACATAAAATAGTATTTTTGTCCCAACCAGGTGATTCCTAAAGAGACATTAGCTGAAACTTTGGCATATCTCAGCGTGGAGGATAGTGTATCCTTAAAAAATTCAAAGAAACTGGAAAAGTGGAGGACATAAGAAAGTGTCAGGGGTAAAAACACTATATTCAACAGATTAACAGTATCTGAAAGTAATGTTAATAAGATAAAGGAAAACTCCAACAAAGACCTGATAGAGATTCTGAGAGATGCAGTGGAACTCCTCCTGATTATTAAGGAGGGGAAACTGGGAGAAAAGACTGAGGGATATTCACAGCTTCTCAGTTCACTGTCTTTAATCAGACGACCAGCGTTAAAGCAGCAAGTGCAGACTTTGCCGCCAACTAATTCCAGAGTTTAATGAGTGTAGCTGAATTCCAGCCGAGTGGCCTGTGTGGCACCACATTAAAACTGTAATGACGTACCAGACCAGCCTTTAGACAGGCATTACGTAACTATGTTTAATGATGACCTGAACTTGATACATTTATGAAGGTACTTTAAAAGTTCTTCCCTTAGGAAAGAATAACTATCCCTGATATGCTGTACTTATGTAAAAGGGAAAACTAAAGAAGATTAACATGACTTATTTAAAAGCTAAGTTAGTCCTTTATTTCTTCTTCTGTTTGCCTCTGCAGGTCAGCCACTCTGCCTGTGTGATGACCACAGCGGTCATCTGTAAGCTGCTGCGCTCCAAGGAGGCCATAGCCACTGTGGACATCAGGAACTGGCCACCTGTCCTGGATACTGGTACTGTGTCCACACGTGCTTATGGAGACATTCATTCTTTCATTCAACCCTCCCCTAAACCTCGGCTACATCTTCAGCATAACCTCAAAAGTGCCAGAATGCAATATTTAACACCTTTTTACAGCTACAAATGGTTATTTTTATTTTTGCCGTCAATAGACCTTTAACCTGATCTTAACCCAGAAAGTTAATGGGCCCTCAATGTTATATGAAACAAGACAGAAGCTAATTAAACACTGAGTTAGCAGCAGAATAATAGCTGGAGTGGGAATAATCAGATTTATTAAAAGATCCATTTTACAGACGCTACTGCAGAGTCATTGAATATGGGACTGAATATTAGTTGTAAAACTTTCCAACTACAGTCAGATCTAGATATTAACAGGTATTTGTTTCTTTTTTTAACTTGTCTAAAAGTATATCTAAATTATATCTGACCTGGTTTGCATGGTCTCCATTTGTGTATCACCTACATGGTCTAGGTAGAGAGATGTACCTCAAAACAGAGGCATGAAATCTTCCACACCAAACAAAAAAGATTGATGCAGCTTATTTCTTTATTTATTTGTTTAAATTTTTTGGGACTATTTTCAGCAGCAGAGTAATAAACCGTTGGCACTCTGGTTTGTTTGTCGCACGACTATGGATGTCGATGCTGTGCTGAAATGAAAGTACAGCGTGCGTTTTCATGATTTGGGAGGAACTTGTCTCCCAGTGAACCAGAGTGAGTCACTGATATTTAGTAGTTTCAGACCAGAATGGAGCCCTGTGGCACATAACAATAAAATGTATTAGCCTTTGAATAAACACACAGAAAACATGATCATTAGAGACGTGGTCTGTGTCTTTTCATGGACTTTATCGACAGCGAGGAAAAATGAAGAATAAGAGCAACTCGTGTTTTAATGAGCTGCTTTTAGTAAAGAAAGTGGAGCATGTGTCGAGCTACACTGGAGCTGCTACAGCAGAATATTCTGGGTTTCCTCCTCTACCTGCCAGAATGACTGTAGGTTCAGATGGAGGTCAGACTTTCTGAAATGGATAAAACTCGATAGACGGCTCTCTTGAATGTAATGAAATAAATATTTGTGTGTGTGTTTGTACTCCAGATGACCTGCCAAAGAAGAAGCCTCCAGCTCTCTATAAGCCCACCAACCCCGACGGGCTGGCCTATCTGGACTTCAGTGTGTCAACGACTGGCATGCTGGCCGGGGTTCAGGTCAGCTTAGTGTTAATCCTCTCCACCCCACCACACTGTCATCAGGGCCCACTTCCCTCCTTGGTTAATTGTTTCTCCTCTCCGGAGGGAAAGTCCGCTAGATGAGCAGAATAAAAACACGTTAAACTTCAAGACACACAAACAAACCAACTGAAGTATCTGTGTAAAACTAACTGTCACTTTTTCTTTCCTTGTTCGTTTGTGTCTGTGTGTGTGTTTCTGTCTCTCTGTCGTTCCCTTCCTCTCTTCAGATGTCCCATAATGCAGTTGGAGCCTTCTGTCGCTCGGTGAAGCTGCAGTGCGAGTTGTACCCGTCCAGAGAGGTAGCCATCTGTCTGGATCCCTACTGCGGCCTCGGCTTTGTCCTCTGGTGTCTCTGCAGGTTGGTCAAACTCTTATATGTGTTCCCATTTATCTAGACACCATTAATTAAGTTTTTGGCAATTTAATGTAAAACTGGAGAGACAAACTTTGGCATTTAAATTCCCAGCAGCTGATGTTGGGATGTACATTTTAACTATTACTGAAGCTCCAGAAACATCAGACTTGATTTAACCCCACTATTTAAGCATCTATTAGCTGAATATAATAGCATGTCCCATGTCTTTATACATTAAGGGTGTCTTTGAAGTACTGTGTTGAAGTAGATAAATCATCAAATACTGCTATTTTCTAAAGATACTTTAGTTTAAATTAACAAAATAAACTATTATTTGAATATTTCAGGTTTTACTTTAGCCATAAAATCAGAGTTTGTATGTTTTAATACAATGACATGACTGATAAGTTGCCCTCAGATTATAGTATATATCAGAAAGTTAATCAGTAGGAAGAGCAGAGTCACCGTTGTGATTCCAGTTTGTCCAGCTCCTCATCTGAAACTCAGTGGTCGTCAAACCCTAAATCTTGCTTCCAGTTTGCACGTCTGTTTACTTCTGTTGTCATAAATTCTGAAGTTGACGGGACCAGATTTCTGCTGCTACATGTCTTCTAAATAAAATAGCTTATAAATAAATCTTATAAATCACCGTCAGGATGAGAATTTCTTCCCCTTTGGGACTGTAAAGCAGCAATAACTCATATTTACAACTGCTTGTTATGAGATACGACCCTGTGGTTTGGCTCTAAAGATTTTCTGGAACGTGCATCCCAATCTTTACATGTCTGGCTGATAATATGAAGTATGAATGTTTTTAATTCATCATTGCATACAGCATTAGTAGGCGAGGTACTCAAACACTGTCACAAAAGGAAGAAACGTCATGTTTTAATTGCGTTTGAATTCTACTATTGGACACATATGTTGAAGAAAACATGTTTTTGTTATTTGCAGTGTTTACTCTGGCCACCAATCCATCCTGATCCCACCGGTGGAGCTGGAGTCCAACCCAGCACTGTGGCTGCTGGCCGTCAGCCAGCTGAGGGTGCGAGACACCTTCTGCTCCTACAGCGTCATGGAGCTCTGCACCAAAGGACTCGGCCTGCAGACTGAAGCCCTCAAGGTCAGCATGGCACACGTATCAATTCTACTAATACCTGTTTCTGTATTTTAGCCTTGGAACCACACATTTAGTATAACTGTATTGGTCCTTTCACACATGCACAGATTTTTTGAATGAAGCGTTGGGAACATTGACCCAAAAGGGACAATGCTCATAATATTTACCAGAAATGATTTCATTAATGTGGTTATTCAGCCTTATATGGGCTCATTTTGACTGCTGGAGACAAGCTCAGGTTTATTTGTGTGGGCACAAAATGACCACTTCTCCCAATCGGTGTCATCTAAAAATAATAAATCGGAATGAAAGGCAATTTGATTCCACGGCGATTAAAAAAAAGACAAAAAACACTGATCTGCTGATCTGTCTGAAACTTCTCCCACCGAGGTCCTTGTTGAGTGTCTGATGGAATGATTTTACCCAGAATGCATCAGCACAGGTTGCCTTGAGTCTAAATGTAAAATGCCACATAAACCCACAGCTTGTGAGTCCCTGAGAGAGCCGAGACAACAGAGCTACAAAGTCTGCTGCTATCTAACTCGCTTCATCATCCTCTACAGGAGGCGTCTGTCCTCTGGCTCAGCAGTAATAAACTCTGTATCCATCTGCTCGGCCGCAGGCCACATCTGAGAGCTGGAGTAAAACACTCTGATTGGTCACTGATAGAAGCAGCAGAGTTAATTTTAGTCATTATCTGTCTTTAAGTCTCCATGGAGACTGAACACAGAGTGAGAAATTGAAATGTTCTTTATTACTGGCGTTTTCCTCACAGAACACTTTATTTACAGATAGAGAAGCAGGAGCAGAGTGCTCCTTAACTTTAGGAGATTTTTGGATTCCTCATATGGATCTGAGGGGATTTGAGTGTTTTCTTTTTAAACTGATAAAGGGAACTAAATGTACAAATGCAGAGTAAAATAAGCTTCAACGCATTAAAATGAAGTAAGGATTAAAGATATTTGATTATCTCCCCATCTTTCATCCAGGCTCGAGGTCTGGACCTGTCCCGGGTTCGGGCCTGTGTGGTAGTGGCAGAGGAGAGGCCCAGGATGTCGCTCACACACTCTTTTTCTAAGCTCTTCAAAGACCTTGGCCTTCACCCGCGGTCTGTCAGCACGGCCTTTGGCTGCAGAGTCAACCTGGCCATCTGTCTGCAGGTAAAAAAAAAGATTTATTGTTCTGTGTAAAAAAAAAAAAAAGCCTGAAAACACTCAGAAATGGTTCAGTCTTGTTAAATGAACCATCTTTATTGTGATTGGCTACAGGGCACTTCAGGACCAGACCCCACTACAGTGTACGTGGACATGAGAGCACTGCGCCACGACAGGTATGACAGTCTGTGAGTCAGTCCTGTCAGCTTTCGTTTTTTACCTGCTCAGTGTACAAAAGTTTGACGTGTCGATATTTGTCTCCGTCAGGGTTCGGTTAGTGGAGCGAGGTTCTCCTCACAGTCTGCCCTTAATGGAGTCTGGAAAGGTAAGTGGATTAAACTAGAAATCAGTGCCAATGAATCTGATTCGCTCTCAACTCAACTTGTGGACAACAAGTGGTTAAAGTTTTAAATACCAAATTAATCAGGACACTCTAAGATGTCAGAATGAAAAGTGAATGACAGTAGCTTCCAGGATGTTTCCTCTGCTTTCGACCGCACGTCCTCCCACATTCAGTGAGTCAGAACAGACAGCAGGTTTGAGTCAACGATGAGCCTTCAATATTCATCCTCCTTCTCTGTCTGTGGATGTGTGGGAGAAGAAAATCAAAAACATAGTTAAGAAAATTGCCTCGTCCATTATTGACACTCCAGGACTGCAGATCTGAGAAATATCCCCAGGCCTAGATACTCTTAAGCCCCTTTCAGACTTGCTCTGAAAAGCCATAATGTTGCAGACTTTGTCTTTTATACCATTTGCATTCAGACAAACGTTCCGCTCTTTTACCTCGGAGCTGTAGCGGACATTTACCGGCTAGCCCCAATGTCATTAGAGCGGAAATGTTGCGGCACGTTGTTTTGCCTGAACGCACAAGAAATGTTCTGGACACCGCAAACACGTCTTACCCATCGAGTTACCCAGAACATTCCCCCATATCTGAACTTAGCCGGGACGTAAAAAGTCCGGGACGAAGCGATATGTTTGAAAAGACAACTCCGGTTAAAGAGCGGATGGACTTTACCGCAAATATTCCACAATGCAAGTCTGAAAGCGGCTTAACAGAAATATGTGCTGGTGGCTTTTATTGATCCAATGTATATTTTTTACTGTGTTTTCCATCAGATTATTTCCATCTTTATTAGCGCAGGAGAAGGTGTCATAACCCCACTTTTTTCTAGTGTCATTTTGAAGATGGAAGGCGGGTATTTATTTAATATTAGCATTCTTTTTAAGGATGCAAAACTTCCTAAAGATTGACTTCTCAAGTATTAGGGTCCCAAAAATATAACAATGTATAAGTGCAAACATCTGAGAAATCTTTATTATTCCAAAATGGTGCATTTAGTTTCCAGTTGCAGGGATTCATGTTGTCCAAATCTTAGAGTTACTTCAATATATTATGCCTGCACAGGAAAGTGTTAAAAAAAGATTCATTTTTCTTATCTGCCCGTGTGCTTTACCACTTTCTCTCCCCTTTCCTCCCCTCATTTCTTCTCTCCACACAACCCTCCCATCTTGCATTCTTTCTCCAAGCGTCCTTGTCTGTGTCACAGTCAGTAGATGCTATTGAGAAAAGAGGAGAGGTCAATGGTTTGTCTCACTGCCTTATAAATAATGTGACTCAGAGGCTGACAGAATGAGTTTGGATGGCGGCAGCGGGGATGAAATGGCTGGAATATTATCTTAACTACCAGCACTGCTGCCCCCCTCTATCTCCAGCTTGACTTGTTTAATCTAGGTGACAAATACTTGTCTGACCTTGTGCTGTGTGTCTTTTCTGTTTGTTGTTCTTTAATGGGGTTTTTCTTTGTCTTCCTGCGTCACTGCTGGCGTTTTAGCTGAGCTTTAGCTGAAAGTGTTTTCTTGTCAGAGAACCATGTAATCGCATTACCCTCCACATGTGTTTCAGTGTTGAAAGTGTGTGAGTGTGTGCGTGTTTGTGTGCTGTGCTGGCTGCGGTATCGTAAGATTAAACCCATGCACAAACAAAGCAATGCATGTTACACGTGTGGAAAGCAGCCGGGGTGTGTGAAATTTGCTCATGCTTACATGTTGATAGTTTGTGCATACATGCGTGACTTGTCTGCAAATATTTGTGTTCCCCGATGCCATGGGGTGCACACACTCCATTGGGTTTTGAGCTTTACAGTTCACTGCTGCAGTGAAGGCTCAGGAGAGCTCTGCTGTGCTGTAACCGAGCAGCTCATGGGAGAGACGTGGTGGGGTATGGGGGGGTGGGGGTGGGAAGGAGATTTCCTGTCTTGCCCATGCTGCTCGGGGTGAACGCCAGTGTCAAGTGTTGGATTACAGCTCAGTGTGGAGGCTGTGAATGCAGAGCTGCACATTTCAACGGCAACCCGAATTCCCACTTTATATATGTCCTGAAAAGTTAGACTTTGCACAGAGGTGTGGAGTTACCAGTGCACTCTTTCATCAGAGCAATAAAAGAGGAAAAATCCTCACTTTCAAGAAGGTGAAAACAGGATCAAAAGCATGCAGTGCTTAAAAACAGCAAGATGTGTTTAGATGCATAAAGAATCGTATGTTCTCTCTATGAATTAAGATGCACAAGCTGCATTCACGTGTTTGCACACGCTATTCGTAGTTATTTACTTTCACTGATCTGAAAAATTCAACGTCAGCAGTAATGTACAACAACAGCACTGCTAGGTATATCATCATTGTCAGCAGCCGAACACTGACTCGTGAAAAGCTCCTTTGCTTCTCTTGGGAGAGAGCTCCCAAAGCTTGGTTTGGTGTCTGATTGGATGACTTTTTTTACTTTGCTCTAACATTTCAGTAGCGTAGTTTGAAATGTCATTCCTGCTCCAAATTGACTCTTCAAGGTTCCTCTGCTTTTTCTATCTGTCATTCAGCATTACGGAGGGAAGTTAGAAGCCTAGCTCGCTGCCTTGATCCTTGGAAATACAACGCTTTAGTAGAGCTAGTCGAGCAAACTGTTATTTGCTTGAATCCGTATGTGAAGTAATGTAAAGCTTTTTTTTTTTATTAAATAAAATAATTAGTAATCCAGCGTTTAAGCTGTGCAGTGTTAAAAAATGGAAGCAGATCACAGTACCCCAGCATGTCTGTGGTCTAAGTCTAACATTAAGAATGTCTATAGTGGTTATGGTATAACGTATTGTGCTTGTAAATGCTGGCTCCCGGTCTGGTTGCCAGGGTGTATCACGTTACATGATTCACACTGTGCCTCATTTGATTACAGGCGCCAGAGAAAGGGGTCAGAGGCAGATCTGATGACCATGAATTTCACGAGGCTCCACAGCAGTTTACAGGACATCCCACAAATTGTCTGTAAGGCCCCAAGCATAATGACGGGACCAAAACTGTGATTTAAAAGGGCAATCCCTGTTCTATCTCATTGCTTCCCACTCAGCGTAATAAGAGCTTTGTGAGTAATTTGTACGGGACTTTGTGATGGGAGCAGCTTTATCTTTATTCTTCTAGTTTCGTCAATGTTAGAACAAAAATAAATCTCACAACAGAAATTCTTGGTTGTGATTTTATATGTGCTGTTATCTTTAAAGCAATGATAAAATCTTAGCTTTTGTGAAGCTGTTGGTGTCATTAAATAATATATTTGCTTACTTTTGCACCTAATGTAGTTTCTCAAAGTCTGAAGAGGCTATATGGGTCCTTAATGCAGTACAATATTTGGTACAAGTCTATAAATGTCTCACATTATAGATTATAATTGTAAGTGTATTATAAGTGCTATATATCGTAACGTTAGCTACTCGTAAAGTACAGCAAGCCTGCTGTTAGAATGAAAAAAACATGTGCATATAGTGACCTTTGAAATCTGTTTTAATTTTTTCCAGATTCCATTTTTTCCCTCTGAATTCTGTTTTATTGTGACCTAAGTTTTCCGATGGAACTGTGGTGGGTGTATAAAATTTCAAATGTTCAGGAGGAAAATATCCTATTTATTTTCAAAGTTTAAGACTTTTTTTCAACTCAGATCTTTATTGGACAGTTGTTTGACAGGAAAATGGGTCAAGGAAAGTGGGGGTGACCTGCAGCAAAGGGCGCTAGGCTGGGATTCGAACCTGTGTCAGCTGCATGGAGGAACATTCCGTTTTTTTGTTTTTCTTTCTTTTTTTTTTAAACAAAAATAGCCCCTCAGTTTCTCGTATTGTTACTTTTGTCAACAGTAGCTCAAACACACAAGCTGAGTTTGATGGAGGCTGATGTCATTTTCTGGCCACGCTCCTCCCAGTTTGTAAGCAAGTATATTCTCTGTCTAATGTTTCACCAGATTCAGCTTTTTAGGAAAACGGACCTTCAGTGTTTCTGCCAGCATCTTAGCCATCGCGAACTTCTGGGGGAGACTTCAGCCCCATAAGTTCACGTGACGTCAGGGAAACAGGGGTCAAAATATATTAAACTCTAATCCATCTTATCTTGTTTAGTCTAGCCCAGTGGGCATAACAGATCACACCTACATATGAACAAATTCCCCAATAATCCACATTTTACAATTAAATCAAAGGGAATCGTGGAATCAAAGGGCCCGAAATATATTTTTCACTCCCGCTGACATTCAGATCATTTTATTGCTTCTACATTCTGTCAGATGCGGAGTGATCTCTGTAGGAGTTGTAAATGCTTTTGTATACCTGCTTCCGACAAATCCATTGTATTATAAACATCTGTGCTTGAGTGCTGAGGTTCAGTTACTCTGTGTCTCTCTCTGTGTGTATATGTTTATCCAGCTATGGATGAATGCTCCAGCAAGCCGGCCGCGTGTGAATTGTCAGCAGCGTCCCCGTAGACTTGCTGCAGGAAGGCAGAGACTTAGTAATAGACTGATTTACCTACATAATGCCGCCTAAGTTACTCACTGCTCCAGGGAGCTACTACTGCCTGGCTGACTGACTCATGCACACACACACACATACTGTACACAGTTCTCAACAGAGCAGGTGTCGAATACAAGTGGCTCTGTTGTCTGTCTGCGTCACCCTCTGCAAGCCAGGAGATACAAGGTGAGCGTTTAGCATATCCGAAGCAGTGAAAGTGCTGTCGGTGTGCAAATGAGTTGCAAACAAAAACAGGATAATGAGGATTAATTATTTTGCAGCAAAACCTGTTTGAACACCGTTTTGCAGAACCACAGCCAAATGTCAGCCCGATGGCCTTTGCCATGTAATGAATATATGCGTTCAAATTGGGCTTTAAGTAGCTCACCATTCTCTCATTCCTCTTTCCTGTGAAGCTGCTTCGCCTTATTTGAAGTCACTGCACTCGGGGTGATGTTTGTTCCCAGATTAATGTGAGCCCGGTGGCTTTCAAGACAGTGTCAGATCATTAGCAAAGACTGCGTCACGTATTCTCAGCAGGGTGGATGAGACATGTGTCTCAATTTGTCTTTGGGAGCCTGCAGCAGCTCCATCAAAGCAGCCTTTCACAGAGTCTGAATCAATCAGTTTATCTTATCTGATGCCCCTTCACTGAGAAAGAGCGCTCTCTATGAAAATCATTGGAGTAATAAAGCCTTCGTGCATGCCATTTACTGAACTGTTTTTATCCAAATCAGACTTTATTATGTTGTTGATGCAATCATTACTCTACATTACGTCCCATCCTTATTGTAACTATTAAAAAAAAAACAGAAACAAGGGCATCAGTTGCCTCACAATCTGGCCGTTGCATGGGAATCCTTAGATTAAATAGATAGCCTATGTCATAGTTATGAAGTAGAAAAACTGGCTTTTAATTGAAGACTACAACTCTTTACACTTGGAAAACTTAGATCCAGCAGGTCAACAAGTAAAACCAGCCCGGTTACAGCAGATCAACAGAGTACTAGGTGTGCCATGTGGTGTTTACTCTGCATGGTTATTCTTATCTTCTATAGCATTTCAGCTGATGTTCCCAAAAGTCTGGAGATATTTCTTCCTCCTGCTGAGATGTTTTTTTGTATCGCCAAAGCACGCAGAGCGCACAAGTTAAAGCGCGGATGTTAGGACTGCTTCAATTTGCCAGTTCCATTATGGGTAGCCAGCCTTGGCAGCTGACCTGTTACAGATAATATGGGTGCACACAGCAGGGGCTGGTAAGTTCCTAATGTTTGGAGGCGGCCGCGTGGGTAGATCTCTACTCCATGCAGCCAGCACAAGCATCGTTTTCAACAGCTTGAATGGAAATTAAAGCGAGCCTTCAGAAGGAGCACCAGCACTTGGCTGCGACGGAAGATCATTACAAGCTTTCTGTTGTAGATTCTGTTGCCAGAATTGAGGTCACAACAGCTCGTAAAATTTGAGCGGCTGCAGCGAGTAGATTTTCAGCAGCTTGTGTTAGCAAATGGAAACTTCTATGCAGCGCAACTTGTGGTGTGTTAATGAACCGTTTTTCTGAGATGTGGTTTAACTTTCTTTTGCTGGATTTGTTGCACTTCATTGTTCAGACACATATTGTTCATATTCTTTATCGATTTGCAGCCTTCAACTTTTCAGCTGGTCAACAGTGCATGCCACAGTCAGAAGACATAAGGAGCTGATAAGTGGTGAGGTGGCAGATTTGTTGTGAAGGGCAGGGGTGACTCACAGGCTGTGAACAGAACCAAACAAATAGAGGTCAGAGCTGCATGTATGAGGGGATGAGCAAGAAGAGCGCACGGGAATGTCAAGATAACAGGACAAATCCATGATAAGGAGGACTCTTTATTTTTTCTTTGGACTCTAAAATAAACCATACAGCTCTTGAAAATACTGAAAAGCTGTTTTTTACTACATTGTTTTTATAAAAGTGTTACCTAAATTTTAACTGCCTTTCATTTCCACTGCAATTTGCAAGTCAGTGGGTGACAAAAACCCTGCCATAAGCAGTAAATCAGGGTTGATGATGGTAATGTGGTAATAGATAATAGATGCATCACGTTATACATAAAAGTACAGAGTACCACCCAGTCAGAGAGGCAGGAGAGTCAGCAGCCACGTCCTGCTCTGTGTGTGCAGCGTTAGGAGTCCTGCTGCTCGGCTGCCTGCCCCGCAGCCCAACATCTGCTAAGCGAAGGAAGCATTTGAAGGATAATTAAAAGGACCGGCTTCCAACTCATTTCCCGCCTCCCATGGCTAAGCAGCAACATGCTGCTTAACAACAAGAACTGCAATTATTTTGTGAATTACGAAGAGAACACAAATATCAAATGTTAGCAACAAGCGGATGTCTTCGCTTTTCTTTTGTTGTTTTTTTTTTCTTTTTTTTCTCTTGTATTAACAGAGCCTTGATTTTTCTTCCTTTCTTTTTTCTTGCTGGTGGGCCTGATTAGTCACCGACGTAAAAGCTGTGTTCTTCTGCGTGGCGGTAGAAACACTGCTCTCTTGTTTAGTTCACTGTGAGCATGCATTTGATGTGTGAGCACAGCCTCAGTGGTCTGTGAAGCCAGCTGAAGCTTAAGAAAAGCAGTAAATTTGTGCATTTTTCACCCTCACTAAGTCTTTTCAAAGAGATACTCAGTAAAGCTTCCCCTCGCTTTAAAGGGATTGGTAGCACATGCTGGGAGACGGTGAAGAGGTGAAATATCACTTCACCTGTAATGAGATCTGAGTTGTCTGAATGACATTAATGAGTTGGTGTCACTATGAAATGCTGGCCTCACACTGAGATGCTAACATAGGCAGGTTCAGCAAGGGCTTAAGGATGTGCTTTCAGAGCAAACAGCTAAAAGGAGACATAAAGTCAGACTTCAGATTTATAGAACAGCTTCCTGTAACACATCTCTGCATGCTACCTATTTCATTCCATCATATTCAAATACACAGTTGGAGGAGATGTTGCTTTACTGTAGGCTATATTCCAGTCAGTCACCACACTTGTTATTGCTTGTCTTAAAACTCAGGATCATCCACCTTTTAGCATAACCCAGAGTCCAGGTCTGTGATGGAAGTCTAGTCCAGCCTCCCGCCCCACAGCCTGCCTTCTTTGTGGGACACCAGTCATGTGAATAGGGACCAGAATGGAGAGCCAGCTGTTCTTTTCCTGCCAAGTCATGTGCAAGTCACAAAGCAATAGCACCACTTGAAAGAGAAAGCAATAATCAATTTTGCAGAGTTAGCTTCTGAAAGGATGGTTTTGTTCTCCGGGGCCTGACGATATAGGGCCAAGAGGACAGCAGTGGTGTTTCTTTTTGATGGAAAATACACTGCAATCTATTGTCCCAAAACCCCACGCTGCCTCGCATAAACGTCCATTTTTGTATTTCTGCATAATCGCAGTGCATTGTAGAGCTCTAAATTTGTGGTTGCATTATGTCTTCATTATGTCTTCAGCTTTTTCAACATGTCGCTGAAAGGTTTTTTTTTGTTTTTTTCTTTTTTTACCACCCACCTTCCAGGTTGAGACACTGGAGAACAAACATGCCTGTAACTGAGTGCACTCTCATAGAGCAGAGATTTTCAGCGGGGCAGCAAAACCAAAAGCTCTTTTGTTAAGCTGGTATCTGTAAGTATTTATGGCTGCCTCAATTGGCTTTTGTTGGCAAACATGGGGAGGGGGTCGGAGTGATTTGCACACTGGCTTTAAAGTCTTTTGTCAGAGCCAGGAGAGAATCACTCAAGTGCTGCAGCAACTGGCAGCAGTGAGTAAGATGGGCTGTAACACAGCTTTTCTATTTTCCTAGGATGTTGTTTATAGGGTGAGGGTGGTGTCTGGGAACTGAGGTGGACTATCTTGTGCTATATGAGGCCGGTACATACCAAACACAGGCATTTGCCTAACTCAACTCCTCCATGACTATCTACTGGTCTGTCTTTTAATGTATTCTCTAGAGTGGGATCACCTTGAAAAATACATCTCAAATATTAAGCTAGTAGGCATCAAATCTGTCTTAGTTCGATTAATTGGTATGATTGATATTTTCTCCCAGTGTGTAATTGGAGTCAGTGAATGCTAGATGAATAACTTCACCATCACAATGTTGCATGTTTACTCTCCCTTTTCTGTGTCGACACGTGGACGTGAGGCGTTCACTGACCCATGACCGCTTGCTTCTATTTAATTAGCGTGACCACACATGCGGCATCTCTTTTAGCCTGACGACACCGTGCACCCCAGGGAGTGTGGATAGGGGTCAACGTCTTGTTGAAGGTTGTCTCCAATCCTCCACTCCCCCAGACGTGTGCTTTGCCTCTGGGCCAGCTGGGTTCCATGAAACCACAACAGATAGATACCGCCTCAAATACCAACAATCTCTGTTTTTTGTAACCATTTTTCCCCTCATTTCTCTTTTTTGCACTCTCCTTGTCTCAATAACACTTTGAACGGGTTCAATTAACGCATGGCCCGACCTCCTCGCCCCACTGCGGTCCCCTGAGAGATAGCCGGGATTGTGCTCTGCTGCCTCGGCCCGGAAGATTTCCTCTTAGTGGGATGAAATGAGAATTTGCCCAGCAGCCCACAATGGCTCCATTCCAGGCCGTACCATGTACAATAAAGCTTGGCTCTGCTCGCTATGATGGGCTCTGAGGAAGCCTCTTTGGAATGTAATTAAAGAGGGGGGTAGTAAAAAATTTGCCTTCGCAAAGCATGTTTTTTCTTGTAGCGCACACGAAAAATTGATTTGCTGGCCAAGAATAAACACCACCTTGCAGATAGCTTCTTTGCAAGTTTCTTTATTTCTTTTTTTTTTTCTAACCTATTTTTTATCGACATTCTGCAACAAAAATCTCATCCAGATGTTTCATATACTTTATATGCATATCATCTGTATATCCTTCCACATCATACATGAAAAATAGAAAAACAAATTCAAAAACAATCCGGGATGGAGGGGGGGGAAGTTATCTTTTGTTTACAATGCAATAACAGAACTGTGAAAATACAAACAAGCCTATGGGGTGTAATGCAGTTAAGCGATTTACCAGTGTGAAACAAATTGTTTCAGTGTATTATCGACAAATGCTGTTATCGTCTCTACTTTGTAAACGGCCATTGTAATTTCCTTCCATGCTCTCCTGTTAAAGCCATTTCTTGGTAAAAGTGTTTCTACAATCTACAAGCCTCGAGCTATTTTCATTGAATATTATCTTTGTTTTACCATTCTTGAGGTATAAACTGAAGATACATTGTACACAGTCTTACATTCTAGGAGCCTTTCACATTTAAAACCTTAGTGTTTATCCCCTCTCCAATAGCCTCTAGGTATGAGGCAATCTCATCTGTTTCTATAGTTGCTCCAGCAGACAGAGAGATTACAATCACGTGGCTCTGAAAAGATGTAATAGAATATTTTTGGGGTCTTTCCAACTAAACTTGCTCATATTTCTCTGACCAGGTGCACTTCTCTTCCAACCATTTGTCTTCAGTTTTTTTTCTCAGACTAATGCTCTTTTTAAAGCATCCTCTCAGACATGTGCTTATCTGTGAACAATTTTCTTTTGTAACGTCTCACATAAAACTGTCAAGAACTGAAATTGTGTATTTAATGTTTGTATCAACTGAGAAACACAAACAGGTTTGTTTAATCCACATTTTATCAAAGGTATCAATTACATCATAGGCTGCTATTAGTGTGGTTGCCTGTGTGTAAAAGTCTTTCATGATTTTCATTCTCTAATGTTCTTTCATTAAGTCTTATTTAGAACAGACTATAGAGTCACCAAACTAAGAGGATGTTTCAGGTTTATTCATTTTTCAAAAAACAAACAAAACACAGAATGACACATAAAATTGTTAAACCAATTGTTAAAATTGTTGAGATTTGTATTCATTTCTTTATGTAATTAATTTTTCTTTTAACTTGGTGACAGTATAGATAAAAACATGAAAACACTACAAAAAAATGTTGGTACCCTGGACCAAAGAAACTTGAATTCTTTGAAGCATGAACTTCACTCAACTATTAAACTAGGCTACTTCAACAGCTGTCAGATTAACCTTGCAGGAGGGAAATGTGTCAGTTTTCACCATAAATGTTCAGATTCTGACCATTTGCTGGCCATGTCATTAATGTTGATGTGTCTTTCCAAACGGAAATTTTAAAAGCTCTTTACTCTGTGGAAAAATTAATTCTTATCCAGAATAAACCTCTGAATCACCAGACCTTCTTTGGACCGGTTTGTCACACACCAGTCTATTTACTGGTGTGCTAATGACTGCCATGGTCCTTGATGTGATTTAAGTTTTCATGTGTTTATGTGTTAGTAATGGTGTATGTTTGACCTTTCTGGATGTAAAGCCCTCTTCCTTCAGCCAGTTTCTTACAGTTTGGTCAAAAATACGGACATTTGTCCTGTAACATTTTGCTTTAAATTTTCTGTCCTGACATCTTTTTTTGGTGGACCTACGCGTTTCCCCTTTACAACCTTCCTGTTTTGCTTGTACTTTCTTCAAGTTTTAGACACAGCTAACGGGAACGACCACTACATTTTGCTACACTATGAGAGGCATTACGTTCTTGAAGGAGTTTTATGATAATATCAGCAGCTTCAGCTGACAGCTGTGTTGTTGCTTGCCAGTCAGTCAGGCACATTTTGCTAAGTTCTATTAGCATTCCTGTTTAACTGCAGATTTATTTACAAATTTACACTTACAAGGTGTGGGTATTTTTTTTATCCTTGTACTTGATCAGAAAAAACATCGATTGACAGTTTTATTGATAAAAACTTTATGTATGATTTACAAAAGCAGATTGCTCACCTATTTAAGTGACAACGCTTGGCTTATCTATTTGTTACAAAATTATAAAGTTGAATCAGTGACTGTAAAAAAAATATGGACAAACCTTCCGCCAGGTGACCCGTAGATTTCTGAAGAGCTGACAAGAGGCTCATTGAAAGGTTCCTACAGTCGCCATCTTGGCAGCGTCATGAGTTGGGGGAGAGGGGGGCTGGGAGTGTGGGGAGGGATGATTGACAGCACCTAGTGGATGAGGGCTGAACTGCAATTTTTGGCTCTTCCGCATAGGCTTCTCATTTCTCAGCCGGAGGTTGCCGCTTGAGTTGAATGCACATCCTCCAAGTAGGGTGGGGCTGTGAAAAAACAGCAAAAAGGAGTGCTACTTTTTTGGTAGAAGGATGGGAAAAAAAACTTTCAAGGTGCTCTTTGGTAAAGGGGCGATAATATGGCAAAAAAGAAAAAGGTGACCAGGTCCAGGAAATTGGTCTAGGAAATATTAAAAGCCTTTATTAGAAGTGACTAATACATGATAAAAGTTTAAGTCCACCTACGCGTTTCCATGTTTGAGGCTGTGAGTTTGTGCTATCATGTCATAGCTCTTACACGTGCTACAGAAACGCAAAGCAACCCATGTTCATTTACAACTTGTCTCTTGGCTCTTCTATGTATATAGAGTTGTCCGATTGATCTTAACAGATGTCCTGACATCTGAAACATTAACCTGTTACCAAATAATCTCTGCGGTGACTTCATGAGACTGGACTGGAATCCCCTGGTTGAAATGCTTGTGTTTAAACCTTTTAACCTGTCATCATGTTCCAAGATCCTGATGTGTATCACTATCCTGAACAGTAAAGCGGCGCCCAGCGGATAATAAGGAACCAAAATCTCCTGATCCAGCTTCAGTATGTGATGAATGTGCTGCTGTAGACAGATGGCTGGCCCCACACTCGTACTGAGAGAGATTTTTTTCAAAAGCAATTAAATGAAAGCTATAGACTCCTTTTCCCCTTACCTTTTTCTTGCTCTTTGCTATCCGTTATTGGCAAGCGTTCCTATTTCATCGAGCAGACTGTTCTGGAGAATGGCAGAGTCTCATTTGACATGTAGGCGGATGGGTTTCCATTGAATCACACAGTGCAGTTCACTTCCACTGAGACATTTTTTCCAGTTACTTAAACATTCAGTCTGCACTCCCTGAGAATTGTCAAGAGTGAGTCTCTTAATCTGCAAATATACGTCCTGTTCCTTTTGATTTGTATTTCCTGCTGATTTAGTCAAATGAATATTTAATGTCTTGTGGTGAAAGGGTTAGCCATCCCTCATCAGGTTCAGAGGTTCAAGTCCTACTCAGGGATTTTGCTAATCCCATACATGCTGAGTTGACCTTTTTAAAAACCAAACGAAGCTTTGCTCAGGCTGTATCTAAATAATCATTTTAGATACATGTCTATTGTAAACAGACACATTTGTTAATACATAGTTCATAAAAGAGTTGAAAGAGTTTTCCCTCTTTCAAGTAGCACTTAAGTCTACTTGATCCAGAGGTTCCAAAAATGTAGGTTTGGTTTGGGAATACAGTATAATGCACCTATCTTGCATCTACTTACACAATGACCTTTTATAGGGAAATGCAATAATAACATCACCACATGTTCTATTTGCTATTTTGGTTTATTTTGATGACTTTCTCTGCAGAGATCTTTTTCTTTTTATTCACTTTCCAACTGCACACTGACCTCAGCCCCCACATGTGGTTTAAGTGCAAATAACTGCACCCCACAGTACATGAAAGAACATGCTAAGTGATTTTTATTGAAATATAAATGTCCATAACCCACAACATAGAAAAAAAAACATACATTAATGATTATTTTGTGCAACAGATTTTCACAGCTTGTATAGATATGATGCAGATAGATTAATCTGTTATAAATAAAAAAATAATAATTTTTTTCATCAATGAATGAGCAGCCTCTTGATGGTTCATACAGAAGCGCTGGCCAAAACAGCAGCATTTGACAGAACGGTTGTGTTTTATAATTCCACTTTAACATAGATATTCTTTCCCTTCCATGAAGCCACATCCTCAGCTTGTGTTTGGTAATATTCTCCCATGGGACAAACTAACAGTTTCAGTGAGTGGGCTAGACCCTCTCTGCTTTTAACAGCCTTTGATTCAAGCCAAATAAGTTTTTTAAATAAAGATACAGAAATGCTAACACTCAAATTTTATTCTTGAAATGTATTTCTTACCCTCCGGGTCTCAGTCAGCGCTGGGCTTTCACTGAACTTGTGCATATGCTTATATGCTTTGTAAGGGAATCAGGTCGTTACAAAGCAGCATGTTATGCTCTCTGGGCTGTTAAAAAGATGATTATGTAGATTGGAGGAGTTTTATTACAATCTCTCCTCAGAGGTAGGTTAGCATTAAGAGGAAATGTGAGACCTTCTCACTGAATAACTCGGCATTGGCTGTATTTGCATGCAAAGCAAGCAAGCAAGAAAAAAAAGAAGCCAAAAACCCCTAGAATTTTTTTCTGATTATCTCAATCCGAATGAAATCATATTGAAAGTTTGAAATGACCAAATCAAGCTATGTGAAATATTCCAATTCCAGGTTAGTTTTTGTTAGTTTGATGTTAATAACATTGTTTCTCAGCTGTTACTGTAGCCTGTTTAACTTCACTGAAGAAAGACATTTGCTAAAGAATAACTAAAACACCAGCCTTTCTGGATGTGAAATCTAAATATTTGGGATTGAAAAAGTTTATCCGAGTTACCGACTGGGAAATCCGACTTCTTTAATAACCTTTATTCAACCAGGTGTTTTCTTTGATTTTTCCATTTCTGGAAGTCAGATATTTGGAGTTGCCTGTCCCGCGAGAAGCCAAAGTAAAGCTTTGTGTTTTGAGGGCTCTGAATAGGCACATGTTTATGGCAAAATGAAAACAAAATACTAAATGGAAATAAAATGGAAATATTTCCACTAAATGGAAATAAAAACTCAAGGCGAAATATTATCTTGCCTACAAGAAGGTCAGCAGTGGGAATATATTTGTTTACGTAAAAGTAGCTGTGTAACAAATACACAGTGAGGTATTTGTCTGTCAGCTTCAGATACTTAGACTGACTGTTTTAACAGTTTGTACAAGGTTTAATGAGCTTCAAATGGATGCCCGAGGCAAGACTCAATTTGTCATGTTATTCTATTGAAGTTTGTTTTGGATTTAGGTATGTGATAACTTGCAGTGACAGATGCCTTTGCACTGATGCAAAAGAGATGTTCATTTAGGTTAGCTTTAGCTAGAGAGCACAAATTTATTTGCAGGAACACTGGCACTTATGATATTTGTAGGAAGAATCATTCTGCTGGGAGATAAATTAAGTTGTTTAAATACTGTCAGAAAAAGAAAAAAAAGGGTGAGTAGGAAAAAGAAGACAGCTGTTTCGTTTAAGGTGTGAAGTGCTTTATGGTTGTTGTTGGTTGTGCAGAGGAAGGTGGTTAAGATGGGTAAAGGATTCTTCCCCAGGGACTCCTACTGTGGCGGCTCTGATCTTCTCTCGAAGCAGGCTGCGTTGGGATAATAAAACCTTTTCAGCCATTAACTGAGTGAGTCGCAGCGGGTTATTCTTAATGCCTGGCTTGTCTCAGGCTCTGCAGATACACCAAGGTGGACCGAGCTGCTGTTGGCTACACTGCAGTACATAGACCCAACAAACAGCTGAGCCTCTGCAGCTGTCACTCATAGCTGTTATCTCTTGACCCTTCCTATGCTGGTTTGTTGTGTTGCCAGAATGCTGGACTTGCCTTTTTGAAAGCTGTTAAGGGCTGGCAGGCTTTGCTGCACTGCTCGTGGAGTTACATGCTGAGCTGTCAGAGACACAGAAATGAGTATTTTAGAGAGCATCAAGTCAAAAAGGAGATCTTCAAAAAGGTTCAAAATCTGAGTCAAATTTTTATTGAATGAGTTTTGTGTTCGCTTCAAGGTGGGGACATTTCATTTTGGTTCAAGTTTGATATTAAGTTGGATATGTCCCTAAATAAACCATTTTGAATTGAACACAACAGGGAGAGGCAATACTCTCAACAATGAATCTAACAACAATACAATGTTGAAAATGGTAACAAACAGGCTGAATCTCTGTATGATCCTGCTACAACATGGCTTGTGGAAATCCTGTAAGCACTTCAATACCACCAGCTACTGTGACTCATCTTTTGCCAACCATACTGTCGTCAGACAGCAAACCTGGGTTGTTTCAGATTTAGTACCCAAAAACAAATGTCTGAACAAATGTGGCATTCATATCAGTTTAAAAAAGATTTCATTTGAGATCACTGAGAATGTGCGAATTGTTTAACGAGTGGAAACTTTTACTTTCAAGAAGAGGCTGTAAAACAGAACAACTGATGTATAACTAACTAACCATCAGCTAATGCAAAAAACTCCTGTTCAATGGATTTTTATCATAGTCAAACTTGGGTTTTTAACTCCCTCCAGCTCAGTTTGACCTCCGTTTACCTCCACTTTCATATATACTGTATATATGAAAGTGGATGAAATATATATATTTCATATATATTGGCAGGCCCTGTAAAATCACATAGAACGATCCTGACAGGAAGATACCCTTTAATACCCTTCATTTGCAAAATGGTTCATATAAGAGTGTGTAAATTTAGATCCTGCACCACTATATTCCAGGAGCTGTCTAAGTACACTCAGGAATGAAAAGGAACTTAAAGTTATTTCTGTGGGTAACGGATTTGGGTGTAAAATATGCAGGAATTCCGATAAAGCGTAGGGAACAGAAGATGTTGTAGAAATTAGTTTTGAACTGCTTGTAACTACAGCGATGGTATGAGATAACTGGAAGATTTTCCATTTTATTATGACAATACTTTCTTTTCATGGTGTGACACTTCTTGAATATGACTGACACATTTGCTGCAACAGCACTTTGGATTTTACACAATGTTTTTACAATATCTCTATGCATTGACAGTAAGACTAATAAGAGTTGACTTTGCCCTTTCTGGCACATTGCCTTCAGAAATGCTTGCACAGTAGGTTTTGATAAGATCTTATCTGTTTCAGTTTCTTATCACTCTCCTTGTACAGTAACTGATATTCATCAAACCCGTCAGTTCTCTGTGCTGTGGTGACTGTGGCAGGACTTTATGTTGGATATCATAGAGAATTATTGAGGAAGGTTAAGGTTGTTTTATTTCGTTTTTTTGTTTGGTTTTTTTGCTGAATTTTGACCAGTTCTATTTTTCAGCTGCTATGATATTTGTAGGTTTAAAGAAGCCAGGCTGCTGTTCACATGAAAATGAATCTAACAGGTTACTGCAAAACATATAAATCTGAGAGAATAGAAAGTGATGGGAAATGTGCCTTTGAGATTTATTTACTTCAGCATATATGCATCACTCGGGACATTATCTCCTTTGTGCAAATAACATATGATGCTACATCTGCTCGTTGGAATTGAGATGAAATGAAGAAAAGAGGAGAATGTGGGCTGCAGCTTTGTTGTGCTCAGAGATCCATTCATGAGAAAAAAAATGAAGTATACAGTGGTGAGTTAATGGCTTTGTAGACTTTAGAGCACCTAGAGTGTCTGAGCATTTTAATTTGAGTATTAGCTGTGAGAAATGTGACAAATGAAGGATTCTTTTTAATGTGATAAGTTTAACAGATGTGAAATTATTTTCTCTTCAGAGACTATTAACCTTGTTTAAACATAATTAATTCTTCTAATTGCCAAGTAACCACAAGAGCCACGGGAACAGCAGAGAGGTTAAGACTGCAAAGTGCAACCTGGCGAGCACTCTAACTTTCTCACAATATACACACTTGCCCTTTTTTTTTGTTTCCCTCACTGAAATACAGAGCTCTGCATAAAGACTAGATCTGCAGCATGTTAATGTTTGCTGCAGATCCAGTCTTTTTAAAGTAATTTCCTTCTGTAGCTGGAAGTTTCTGGATTTTCTTTACACTCTTCTTAAACCTCAATTGGAGTTTGGCTGCCACCAAAGCTGCTGTAACAATGAAAGCAACAGCCATCTCACCCCCTCTCTGTCTCGCCTGATGTCTGTCCCTTTCTCCCAGCGGCTGACAGAAAGCCACAGGAAGCCGCTGTCAGCTGCCTCAGGAACAGAGTGAGGGATGCAGGAAGTGACCATCAATCCCTCCTCATTTCCTCCTCTTTGGTTCCTGGCCGCTAGTTTTGGGACAGGGCTCTCCCAGAGCTGCACGCCATCAATATGCACTAATGATAGGAATTAGTAATAAACCACTGGACATTGACATTAGGCAGATCAACAAAACGCTTGCTCCTCTGTTTAGCATGCAGCTACAG
Organism: Atherinosoma microstoma; assembly: GCA_037177055.1. Taxonomy (NCBI): domain Eukaryota; kingdom Metazoa; phylum Chordata; class Actinopteri; order Atheriniformes; family Atherinidae; genus Atherinosoma; species Atherinosoma microstoma. The sequence goes on from JBBBVU010000012.1 coordinate 24,110,343, forward strand.
CATAGGAGCTGCATCGTGCACAGATTAGGACCAGATTGAATTAGCTGTGGCTGGACAAGTATGAGAGAGGCCTTTAGTGGTCTGTATGGTATGAGACTACATGTGGTAAGGCTTAGAGATTTGAACAGCAGAGGAAACGGAACAGAGTTTACAGTGGATTGAAAAGCCCCAAGTGGCCCGCAAAGCACATTTTTCCATGATTGTCTCTTTGTCCAGCAACAAAGACAGGAAACATCAGAAGATGTCTGGTATTTTACAGCAGCATAATCGCCTACGTCTAAAGCATTTTAGTTAAACTACAGACTTATATGTAAGGACTTTGGCCGATTGAGAGAAGCAACTTTTCTTGACTTTCTTTCTCATGCAAAGGTCATTGAATATCCCAGTACAGGCAGCCAAAAGAAAAATGTAGTCAACCAAAAGAAAATATACACTCACCGGCCACTGTATTAGGTACATCAGTGCTTGTTTAAACAAATTAAGAGCTAGTCAGCCACTCACATGGCAGCAACACAATGCATTTTAGCGTGTAGATATGGTCAAGAAAACTCAAACCGAACATTAGATTGGGGAAGAAAGGGAAGAAGGAAACTGAGGCTACAATCTACACGCACTCACCAAAACTAGACTAAAGAAGATTGGAAAGATGTTTCCTGTTCTGATAAGTCTTCATTTCAGCTGAAACATTTAGATGGTAAGGTCAGCAGTTGGCATATGCAGCATGAAATCATAGATCCAACCTGAGGTCATACTGGTGGTATGGTGTAGAGGATATTTTTCTTTGCATGCTTTAGGCCCCTCAGTTGTATTTAAATTCCAAAGTATTTAAATTCCAGTCTACCAGAGAATTGTTGATGACCTTGTCCACCCTTTAATGACCACAGTATACCCATCTTCTGATGACTACTTCCAGAAGAATAATGCACCATGTCAAATGAGTTTCTTGAGCATGACAATGAGTTCACTGTACTCCATTGGCCTCCGAAGTCACCAGATCTTAATCCAATAGAGTGCCTTTGAGGTGTGGTGGGATGGGAGATTCTCATCATGGATATGCATTGGACAAATCTGCAGCAACTGTATTTCCAACACCTTGTTGCCAAGAAGAACTAAGGATGTTGTAATGACAAAGAGTATATTGTACTAGCGCATTAACCCCATATCAGCAGGGAACTTGTACCTTATAAAGTGGGCGGTGACTAAGTTTAGAAAGTTTATTAAGGCCAAAAACAAGCTACAGGCATTAATACTGACATATAATCATCTTTTAAGCTACAATCTAAGGTAGGCTAGCTAACACGTTTTTCAGAAGATACAGGCCAACTCTGGCATTCAGTTGTTTGTGAGGTTTGGTTGTTGACCACTTATAATGGCCATGTTTAAACTCCTTTTACCTTCTTCATTTAGGCCACCAAGAAGGGGAAATAGCCTATCTGACTTTTTAGCTGCTCTGTCGTGTTTGCTAGCTGCTAACTTTGCTCATCTACTGTTGTTTACCGATTTTACTGGGTTTTTGTCAGAGCTATTCCAACACAATCAATTGCTTTCAAGAAATTCTGTTTAGAGAGGACAGAGTATATCACAACATTGAAAATGAAGGGAATTCTAAAAACCAAGATATGAAGCTAAAAAACACTTAAGACTAAAGGGAAAAATGCACAGCCAATTAGCAATGTACAAACACCATCAGAAAGTTGTCAATGTTAGATGCTATGCATGCATTTAGGTTGGGATATAAAAAGTATTCTGTCAAAGAGAAATATATGAGCCGGAACTAAGTAAAAAAAAAAAGAAAAACTCTGTGTTTATTGTATTCATCATACTGAGCTCAAATCCAAGTGTGGATAGTATTTAAGAGATGTTTCGTGATGATCTCGTCAGCTGTCTGTCATTCAGCTGTGACCTGACCTCACTCTGACCTGTTGCTCAAGACGATGTTTTTGCCTGAGGCAGAAGACAACCATTGTGAACAAATTTTCTGGTATTTGTTTTATATAGATTATGGAGAGATTTCAGTGTGAGGAAATGGCAGATGCCCTCCAGGCAGGCAGTAAAGCAGACTTGATGTGTGAGGGTGAACCTTATCTGCACTCATGAGGGTTGACTGGTTATCAAGTATGAAGAGTTATATCATTGTTTTGTATATTGTATTTTCACTTTGCTCTGTACAAAAAGTCCAGACCCTGTAGGAGTGGCTTTAGCAGCTGGAATTGATTTCTCCAGACCGCAGCCCTGTATTATCCTTGTTCCCTCCTCTAGCGCATTCTCATACTTGGAATTTACTCTCGCTGGCACGGAAGGACCCCCTCTCCCTCTTCTGATAAATATTGCAAGCTTTTGCCGGTTAAGGCCAGGCATTGCCTGGATATTGCTCTGCTTTTAGCACCAGAACGACTTCCGCTTCCCGGCTCTTTGAGCCAGCCGGTGCAAGAGACAGGAGGCGAGAATGTAATTGCCAGGGTGGAATGTGCTGTGCACCAATTAATGGCAGCCTCCTTTGAAAGAGGAGTATTGTAGGGGTGGAGATGACTTTCAGCTGCTATTGTTGCCTCTTGATTGAGGCCTCTTTGAGACAGGGAGGCAGTCAGCATGTTGAAACATCTTACAGCTGAAGCTCAACACAGCTGTAAGCACCAGGAGAGACATACACTCAATAGTTATTCTATGACTTTCATTGTTAGAAAAGGGCAAGAAATCTTTAACCTAAAATGATTGAATTCAAACCTTTGAAATCACTTTATTATTAATCAGACATTTAAAAGTGGGTGTTCTTTGAAGCTTTTTTATCAGTGTTGACTCTTTGTATCCTGCACAGCCGTTACATCACACGCAGCTTGTTCTGTTGAGTTTACATCTCAGAATTTCAAAGCTGGTGCGGCTCAATTTCCTGGCTTTCTCCCTTGCAAGAGAAAGCCTGTCAGTTTGTCTATACTGCAGGAGTCTCACGAAAGCCTCATGACCCACATCAAACAGTTAGATAGCCACAGAAAATATGCAAGCTGCTTTATGAATGTGCTAGTTGCAACATGAATGGGCAGACTGCATTGTTTCCCATAATAACATTTATTTACAATATGTAAAGCTTTCTGGCTTTCAATATTAAGATTCCCCCAAGAGTATTGTGTGGCACAAACAAACATGATTTGTTTTCTTAGAAATCTCAGAGATGACTGATCTGCGATTCGTGCTCCACTGCACAGGACTGTAGCTGTTGGGTTTCATGTTTTTCAGACTGGCTTTGATAATTCAATGAAATACATCAAACATATCTCAAACAGAAAATCCCCGTCTGTCATCCCCCGTTAAGCCCATCTTCTTTGAGTCAATGGGTTATGAGCTCAGCAGCTGCTTACTGTGTATCAACAGAACTGAATGTAAAACGGAAAAAAAAAGAAGTACTTTTCCTCCCACACGGGAAGCAACATCACTTTCCAGTGCAGAAGTAGCACTTACAGTTTCAAACCAAATATTCATGTTGATGAATCTGACTGCTGGAAAACAAACTACAGTAAAATTTATAAATAATAAAAAAAAAAGGATCAAATTTACTGTGCTTTCTATTAACAGAGGAAGAGGAATGTATGAAACCCCATGACCACTTGTAGTCTCCCATGGTCTCTCATTACCCAGCTTGCTGAAGTAAAGTGGAAATTGAAAGATCTGAACAGGAAACTCAACTGACAGAAGGCAAACTGCATGTCAAGTGAGTCTCAGCTGTTTTGTAGCGCAGTTGATCCGTTCTTCACAGCTTCGTGAACTACGCTGCCTTCCAGCTATGATTTTTGAGGAGAGTTGTGTTCAACTTTATTGGTTCTTATTTAAAAACTGTTAGATATCCTCTTCAGCTAGTAATCAAACTAATAAAACCTGTTTCTATTCATCAAAATTTCACATTTATTGAAGGGTGCCTTCATGAAAAACAGCTTTTATTTAGTAAATACTGATTAATGTTACAGTCATCTAGTAAACTCTAAAACACCTAAGCAACGGTTTTGCATCAACATAGAGAAAATAATCTTTTTTTGACTGGACTGCCGAAATCAGCTCTACACAGGTCTGACAGTTAAAGCTGTCATGCAGACAGGTTGAATCAGTCAATCTCGTCTCTATTTGTCCACAACTTGTTGCTGTCAGTGTCAGAGTCTCGGTGCTGTGAAATGATGGGAGTGCTACAAAAAGAGTAAATCTGAAAAAGAATAAGAAAGTGAATAAAGAGTTATAAAACAAGCGTATGTGGAAATATAAAGGGAAATGAATAAAAGAATGAAAACATAAATAAGAATTACAAAACATGAAATAACAATTACATTTTTTAAATTTTTTTCATTTATGTTTATTGTTGAAGAATTACCTTCTTTTTTTTTTTTTTTTTACATGTAGCCTATCTTTATTTTTTTCTTATATTCATAATTTCAACCTTTTTATGATTCCTTATCAATCATTCAACTTGAAGTTTGAGCCACAACTGGCTTCTCCTCCGGTAGTGCTCTAAACTTATCAGATTTGAACTTGTGTGTCCTACTTCCTCTTTCTGATCTGCTCCTGATTTCTGAAGAGATTTTATCATCCAAAATCATTTATTTACACATTTGGGGAAAGAAATAAAAAGAATCTAAGCCAACAAAGCCTGAATTAGTTCTTTGTTTTCATTTGACTTATGTAATACTGAAGAGCCACAGACTTTTCTGTCACACTGAAGTGCAGCATAGTGTATCAAGCATATACAGTATACTAAATGTTTAATCAAGCTTTTAATGTATGTCTTAAAAAAGTAATATCACTGATATCACATTTATAAGGTCTGATTTAAAGTTTGTGCCGAGTTATGTGAAACAGAAGCTAAATTGCACCTCCTGTTTGGTTCATAAACTCAGATGGATTGTGCAGTGTTTTTGTTGAAACAGAAGTGTTGAGACTTCCAACAGTCAAAGCAAACTTACAATTTAGACTTTGTAGATGTGATGCGAGTAAAAAATCTGGCAACTGTAGTGTTCATTTCTCACCTTAAACGCACTCCAAAACTGATTTTGATGAGGAAAATAAGAGGAAATAAGTTAAGAGGGAAATAAGTGGTGGACCTAGATTAAGCAGATCTGAAAGAGGAAATAGGCAATTGATGGTCATATATGTTTAGCTCAAAACAAACATTAGAAACAGCAAAAAAGCAGTGGAAATTAAATACATCCATCCAGCCAGCCATGCATCCATCTAGTTTCTACACCCACTTATTTCAATTTAGGTTAACCAGCGCTCTTGACTGCCACTATCAGGTGAGAGACGGAGTAAACTTGGGACCGGTGTGTAGCCCCCTCTAAGAGCCAACACAGAGAGACAAACAACTTTCGCTCCTTCCTTGGGAGAATTTAGAAATGACAATTAACCCAACATGCTTCTTTTAGCACTGCATGAGGAAGCCGGGGTATCTGGAGAGAACACAGACATGCGTGGGAAGAACATGCAAACTCCACACAGAAAGGCCACACCACCATACAGCTCAGGATGCAAAATAAAAAGATAAATAAATAAATGAAGTTGAGTGGAAAATAATAAGGAAAAGGAAAAGGATAAACAGAAATGAATGCATAAAAATAATGTATGTATACAAAAATTTAATGAACAATGAATGAATGAATATTTTATTTTCGTGTCTGGCTGTCCAACACAGCCCATCCCTTATGGGATTATTCAGACACATTTACAAATAACACTTTTTCTTTCCTGATCCATCACGCTGACACCCCAACAAAATGAATAAATAAATAAAACAAAAAACAATAAGCAATATAGATACACAACCTAGAGATGACATAAATGAATACACAAAAATAAAAAATAAAAACATAACTCTGGTATGACCCATCCTCAGGGCCACTAACATGCATAAGTTTCCTGTTTTCTTCTAGTCCAAGCTTTATAAATATATAATTGGATACTGCAAATACATGGCTATCAAATAAACATTTAATTATATCTCCTTCCAAATACAGACTTACATGTCTTGATACTTTTTCAGAGTGTTTTTCTTAAGTCATCATAAACAAACAAACATATAAAAACATTTCTGGAAAATATTTAGCCATCGTCAGTTATTTTAAACTTATATTTCCATATTTATTTATTTCTGTGTATTTCTACATAAATGTTCTCTTTATTCTTTTGCATATTTTCTCTTCTGGCATTTCCCATCTTTTCATACCATTGCAGACAATACATTCAGCCAATGTAAAGTTAATGTGAGCTGTGTCAACTCTTGTAGCCGAGTGTGCAGCACTTTTATTGAAAATTATTTCAATGATTGATGTTGCCATCAATGGCAGCTGAAGCTAGAACTGATACATACCTGCAGCTATTGCAATTGCAATTATTTGATGGGGACTGAATGCAGAATTAACACCTTACCATTATACTCATAATAAAGATGTTAGTTAGTGTTGAAAAGGGTTGAAGCTGCATCCATCCAGGTTAGTGTTCTTCTTCATCAGCCTTTAAATAGCTTATGGAAAAGTCAGCATGGCCCTGAACAAGAACAAAGAAGTTTGTCAATTAAAATGAGATAAATAAAATAAACATACCATTCTCACATCTGTATTCACATAAAGCTGTAGACAGCAGTCTGTTGGATTGACTTGATATGAAGATTGCCTGGGAGCAGGTTTAAATAACTGTCATATCAGGCAAGAAACCTTATGATTTGCAGAAAATCTGTTGTGTCAATTATATGGAACTTCTATTCACAGAGGTCAAAAGAAGCTAAAGCTGTATTACAATGCCACTGGGAGAAAACGTAGGTGTTGCTATGAGAAAGGCAGCAACAGCCAAAGCAGCAGCAGCAGCCCCGTTACAGCGAGATGCAGTGACAGGGCTGACAGGGATATAGCTAATTTTTAAAGTTGTTGTGTGCCTTTGCTCACACTGCTGAGCTCAGACAGGCAGAGAGAGGAGCAAACACCAGGCAGTCAGTGACAAGGGCATGTTCAGCAGCACAGCTACACCAAATCTTCAAAGGGAGGATTTGTATGGAGACATCTGCTTGATTTTTAGAGGCGGTTCTTCATGAGACACCAGCAAAACCTCCTGTTTCTTTTCACACTTCTATCAATGGTGCACACTTCTCTTTTTATTTTGCTTTAATTAATAATAGAATTATGCGGGTTTTAATCTGCCCCCTTTACATCCATGTCATGTACTGCTCTTTAGAAACAGATTACTTTATATATCCATCCTTTTATCCCTTGTTTATAGCCACTTATTTCAATGCAGCTGTAGCCTGTGATTACTTTACTTATGAAAGAGATACAAACTAACAGTTGAAAATTTTTTAATATTTTTGTTGTGTTTGTCAAACTACTTTTTATATAAAACTGTGGGGGAACATATGCAAAGTGTTGTCATAGCTGTGGGCTACATATTTTGTTCTGCCTGCAAATATGCGACTTTGAAGCCATTTAGTGTTCGCTGAGGGAAAAAAAGGCTCGCTTTTGAAAGCTAACTGCCACAGAAATTCAGGTGCTGAGCCTTTTTTTTTTTTTTCTCAGACCCCTAAAGGCATCCCTGAAGCCTTTAAGACTGGATCAGTAACAAAGCTATTTGAAACATGCCCCTGGACTCTTTGCTCAATTTCCCATCATGATTGCTGAATGACTTTTTCTAAATAGAAAATCAAATTGCACCAATTAATCACATTAAACGACTGTCTTCTGCCAAGATTGGGAGTTTGTATGCCAGCTCGGTGCTGGCAGCCCTGTAATTAAATTATATTAAAGCCAAAATAGTGCGCTTTTTAAGTTCTGCAAATAAAGCATTTCAATAGTCTTGTGTGATCCAATGTTGACGCAACGCTGATTAGAGCATACTCGGAGAGAGCTGTGCGCTTTGTTCATTCCTATTGTCGTCATCAAAAGCCGTGTTATTGCCTTGCTGCTGGAGGATTTTCATTTCTTTTCTCTTTTATGAACTGAAATGCTTGTGGCCTATTTTCAGCTAATGTACTCTTGGGTACTGGAGGCCCATTGTGTTTTGTGCAGACGATCTTTTTAGTTATACAGCCTTTTGCTCCGATTATACTGGTTCCACTCCGTCTGTATGATCTGCTGTCATGGCAAACCACTCTGCTTGATATCAATACAAAGAAAAGACCCACAATACACCTGAACCTGGAAAGAGAAAACTCTTAAGGCTTGTTTGCCGTGCCAAGCTTTTCACACCCCGCCAGCGTCTGAACCCATCACTTAACATATTGGCTTCGCTTCTCCTATTATGTTCCTGATGTAAACCGCCAGCCGTGTGCTGTTAGCTGTTGAAACACGTAAGAGGCTGGTTGATGGAGGAGATGAGCATTCTAAACAGACTGCATTATTAGGTACACAGCTGGAAGCTTGAAAGCCTCTCATTTGTAGTGCCGCGACGGGAGCATAAACAACAGTGTAATCTCCCTAACTTCGATGATGTAATCAGCGGTAAAATCTGATGATAGTCTGCTCCGAATGACTAGGCTGTCATGCTGATGCAATACGGCCTGTTTTTTTTTTGTTTTTTTTCTTCCTTTCTTTTACGATAGCACTGTTCGGCATTGTATGGTTTCTTTGTGTGGGCTGTCAATGTGGAGGAAGAATGCCCATTTTCTGCAGCCACACGGGGCCACTTCAGCTCAGATAAATGACTATGTGTGGATTAGTTTATTGATCCCCACTTGGAAATTAGATAATGTGTTGTGGTATGTGTGTACTGTACTGTCGATCGTAGCCCACAGTTATCCATTGTCAATTATTTCAGTTACAAGTTGATTTACTTTCCTCCACAACAGGAAACACTAACAAACTGAATTATTGCTAACATGCAGCCTCATGTAATATATATTTATAAGGAGGTTATAATAGAAAATGACATCTTACATGTTATGAGATAAGTGAAACAACAGTAAAATGAAATTAGTGGCAAATAGTGGGACTGATCAAGGGACTTATCATTAGGGCTGCTGATCCTGTGTTAAGTATACTGTCATTATATCACTTACATTGATTAAATGTGTCTGTGCTAATTGTTTGTATTCCCTCGCTGATCTTCAGTTCTGATGAGCTTTAGTTATTTTTTTTCTATCCTGTTCTTTTCTTTGTTCTACTTTGTGTTGCAGTATGAAGTATACACCTAGTATAGCCTATCCTCTACACCGAGATCCTCTTCTCTCAGTACTTATGTGGAAAAGCTCTTTTTTTGTCAGTGTGCCAGTATTTAGACTACACTACATGTTACTGACTGATTCCAGACCTACTGAGCTTTGTTAAAACCTAAGCTGACGTCTCATATAAATTAAAAGGACATTTGTCAGAGGTCATCCTGCAGCAGGTTTAGTGCTATGTCACATAATTTCAAATAAGGTGATGTGTTTTTTAAGGAATAATGTTTCAGACCTGTTGTACACACACCCCAGCCTCTAGTTTCTTGACCAAAGTCAGGTCAGTCCTGGCAGTTAAGTAAATGTCAAGTGAAATTTGAGTTTTCCATATATGTTGATTTTCTCCTGCTGTTAAAAGGTGTAGGCGTTATATAAGCTTTTGCTTCAGCCTGCACCCTTTTTGGTAAATTTAGTTGATCTCGTTTATTATTTGACAGACTTTCCAGTGTTTGCCAACATCCCAGGTGCCCACACAAATACTGGCATGTGAAAATGACAGTACAACACCAACCATATCAGGATGTACAGTTATGAAGCATTCTTTGGGCTGCAGATGAACAAAGACACATAGCGTGTTCTATTATGTTATTACAGTGTTTTAAAAACTTAGAGTGCATCATGATTCAAGTGCTTGTAGAACCACATTTAGCAACATTAATATGACAGTCATTTTCATCATGACATTATTAGTCTCAAACATGTTTGCAGAGCAATTTTGGCCTACTTTTGTTTTTTACTATGTTGCTTTAGTTCATTGATGTTTGAGAGCCTTTATTTATGCATAAGGTTGCACCTTGACTGGATCATTGCATCAACTTGATTCTCCACTTTTTCAACCATTCTGTTGTAGATTTTAGGTGTTCTCAGAATCATTGCATGACCCAATTTCAGCCCAGCTTTAGTTGTAGAACATTCGAATTGAGAACTTACCGTGAAGTTCATGCTTGACCAAATCATCAGCCCTCCACCACCATGCTTGACAGATGGTTTGATGTGTTTGGTGCTGTGCAACACATCCAAAGACCTCCACTTTGGTTAAGTCTGTCCAAAAGACATTTTTCCAGAAGAGTTGTGGTTTGTTTAAATGCAGCTTTGCAAACAGAGAAAGAAGAATCTTAGCAACTCCTCCAAACAATCCATGTTTATTCTGGTTGTTTCTATGCTAACTAAGGCCTGTAGAGTCTGAGACGTACCTCTAGGATGAGTTATTATATCTCTGACCATTGCAAGGTCTGAGGGAGACCTTGGTGAGACATCTAACACATGGCTTAATTGACAACTGGCTTGAATATTTTTTACCTGTGAATTATCTTTCAACGTAGAATGTTCTGTATTGATTTGAAATGACCTTATGACCTCTCACAGATTGATTGATGGGCAGCAAAGGTGGCTTCTCTTTGATCATTGCTGATGTCTTTCCTCTCTGGCACTTACCTAACACACACCTGAATGCTCCAGACCAGCAAACTGCCAAGACATTAGTTTTATCATTTATTAGTTTTTAATTCAGGAAACACAGCACTCCAAAACTCAGATATTATGATGGATGCAATGATTTACATTAAGAGTTTTCTCCTTGTTTGATGTTAACATCGTATTTCAGATGTGCATTTAAGAGCTCATTTGGCCATTTAAACACACTCACTGTATTAGCATTCACGATTCAGACCACCTAATATACATGATACTTTCTAGATACTGTGAGTCTGTCATGCTATAGATGTTTGTGATATTTTCTACCAACTCATCAATGCAACCACATTTTTCTTCAGTAAATTGTGAGATATATCAGTCTCTAACACAGCTAAGCCATCCAGATCAATTTTACTGCTCCCTTTCTGTTGTTTTATGCCTATTCAACATTGGTTCCCAGCTGTCTAGATAAAGCACTTAATCCCATATTCTAAGGTTGCAGAGCATCATAATACAGTAGATTTGATATATGAATAAACATGAAATAATTGTGTTTAAGTATTGAAATGAATGATTCTAATTACCTACAGTTTATGACTAAAAATCTAGGAAACTGCTTCTTGCTTGTGTCCAACAAGAACAGCTTGACTGGTAAAAGAAAAGTAGAGCAGTCAAATTAACCAGTTAAATTGACAGGTATGAGAGAGATAACCCACAGGATCAGGTTTTAATGAGTCAATGAGCTCCTTGACATAAAAGCAAATCCAATAACTATAAAACAAATGATAGCAATAAAAACACATCAAATTAATATCCATAACAACATGTTTTCAAATGCACTTATCCTTCTAAAAATTGTTAAAGTGTAAAGAGAGCTGTACAAAAAACATCAGCCAAGGTTTTCAACATTTTCCAAACTTAAATAGCCAACATATACGTTATAATCATCTGTTTTCTGTTCATATTTCGAGATCTTTTATTTTTCTCAATTAAAATAATGTTCTGAAGATGGTGTTTGCCTTTTTAGAAAAGATTAGCTAGCATGTTTAATGAGGGATACAAACCACTTGTAAATAAGCTCTGATGTATGAAGGATTTCACACACAACACAAATGATAAGCTGTTTCTGCTTCATAAGGGAAAAAAAGGGCCAAAACATACCAACATGAAGGTTTAAACATAATTTGCCCAAAACAAAGAAAAAAAGATAATTGAAGACCTCTTATTTTCCTCTTGTGTACTACTAAGAGATGTGTTTCATAGCTTTGCAGAGCTGTCTGCGGCACGGACAATCTGCAGTCCCCACAGATGGCCATTTTATCAACATAGACAGACAGAGATACAATTCTCCGAACACATGTAAGCACGAAGATGATGCCATGTGTTGATGGGATGCCAATTGGTTGCAGGTCAACACGAGTCAGTAAGAGCTGACAAGTGAAAAATCGGTAAATATCAAAGAAACAGATGAAACAACTGCAGTCAGCAGTCTTTATTATTTAGCAGAGTTCATGCCAGAAAGCAGATCTTTGTTCACTTTGACGTCTGTATTATCTTCCGCAGAGTAAAACAACTAAGAGCAGTTCACAGCTCAAATTGTACCACATACCACTGATACTGCCCCCATGTGGCAGCAAAATAAAACATTTGGCAAGATGATAAAGCTGCCTCCGATATGTCCATCACTGTGTGTCAATGTGGGTGATAAAGAAAAAATATTGCATAGCCTGTAACACTTTATAGACTAAGGTCCTGATTTATCAAAGGATTGTGCCTCTTAAAACACATGCAAACTTGATAACGGGCGCAAAAACATGCTGCAACTGATTTATTAACCTGGCGCAAACAGGAAGGCACCGTAAAACTTTCTAAATAGCACTGCAACGTTTTTTGCGCTTTAGCCTTGAATGAATATACAATCTGGGCGTCTCTGACAGAAGGCGCAAAATACTGGGAGGTGTAGATGCAAATAAATCAGCTGTGCACGCGCAACGTGATTTACTAAACGTGGAACGGATTGCGCTGGCTGTTTTTGCTCCTATATTTAGCGCTTCTGAAAGGCAGGCGTTCACTGGCTCAGATGTGCACAAACAGCTGCAGTTTGGATGAGAGACAACAATTAAAAGCTGCAGAATTGCAGAGGAGCATCAGTCCGATTCAGAATATTTTCTCATGAGCGGTGGGTGGCGATGACTTAACTTCTGGAACAAAATATTTACATAAAAACAGATAATTTGTTTGAATGTTAAAATCACAACTTAAAATCACAAGGCATCTTTTTTATCCCTCCTCCTTGGCTAACCATTGAAAAAAGCCTAACCCACAAAACCTTCCTTCCAGCGCTCCTCTTTGCATCCCCAAGGCTCCCTGTGGCCTATAGGAAAGATCATTTCATTCTGTTAAACACCCAGAGGATCTGGAATCAAATTATAAAACACTGTGCACTCCCACGCACTTCAGTTCACGCTCCAATTTGGCAGAATCGTGATTTTTTGCCATCTCTTACAGATACTGCCTTTAGAGAATGGAGCTATATGGGCATTGTCGGTTTAAAAGACCTTTATGTTGACTGACAATTTGGCTCCTTTGAACAATTGCAATCCAAATGTTCTATTTCAAAATCTCAGTTCTTTAGGTATTTAAAATTGAGACACTATGTCTGACAGACAACAGAGTCCTATAAATGACCTTCTGAGAATAATGCATTGTTAGAATCACTCCTAGTTCCCCCTGAAGCGAAACATCTGATCTCAGCACTGGTCCGCTTCTTCTCAAATACCTTGAACTCATCTACGATTAGAACAGAACAAGCCTGGGAAGTTGAGCTTGCTATTGAGATTGAGGATGAATCATGGGAGGAAATATTAACAAACATTAAGTCCTGTTCAATTAATGCGACGCTTCAACTGATTCAGTAAAAGGTAGTTCATAGATTACATTATTCAAAAGTTAGATTAGATAAAATTTCCCCTAACCTCTCTTCACTCTGCAATAGATGTCAGGCAGCAGAAGGTAATCTAACACATCTTTTCTGGTTTTGCCCAAAATTACATAAGTTTTGGTCTCTTATCTTTCAATGGTTTTCATCTGTATTTAACATTATTGTCACACCTGACCCAGGAACTGCTCTGTTGGGATACTCGCACACCCTGAAAAATCTGGATTGTAGAATACGTACTGCCCTAATATGTAGTATGATGATTGCAAGATGGTGTATTCTGAAACTGTGGAAGTCTGATTTAGCCCCCAAGTTCAAGACCTGGCTGACTGAACTCATAAGTATTCTACATGTGGAAAGACTGAGATATGAACTTTCTGGTAACATTCTGAAATTTTCTAAGATATGGAATCCAGTGTTAGAACATATGAATGACCAATTACCCTTTACTCAACCACCCTACTTAGGTGTCTTTCAGATAAGATGGATAGTTGAGTTCGTAACACAGTTGTGAAGTCTGCCCCAACTTTTTATTTATGTATGTTATAGTTATCTTATTATTTCGCAGTTTATTTGCTTGTGTAATGTGATTTTTTTTCTTTTATTTTGTCGTCAGTTTTTGTTTTTCTGTTAAGGTGCAGGTGCTTAGTGTCTTTGTGCCTTTTAAAATAAATTTATCTGAATATCTTTATAAATTCAGTGTTAAAAAAAAGGAGGCGTGTTTATATTTGTTATATCAATAACAACTACAGGTGTCATTAACAGAACATGTTTCAATTTGTGCACATACCTACATCCAGTTCTAGCGCGTCATGCCCCGGGTTTCCAGTTAGGCTATCTGCTCCTCCAGAAAGTGCGATGCACCCACCAATCATGGAAACACAACAGGGGCAATTTATTTGCGGTGCACGCAATTTTACCTTTTCGCGATTTGGGATCTTAGTAAATCAGGGCCTAAGTGCTTTATGAGTGTGCGGTAGGGCTGGGCGATATACAAAAAAAAGTATATTGATAAAAAGAAAAATCAATCATCAATATCGATAATTATTGATAATTATAAAAACGTCCTTGTATGAGGTAGATTGTTTGGGTTGTTTTTTTCCTAACTAGCCCTGATTCTGTCACCATAAGTTTAAGTTTCACTTTCCATTCCTCTATCCGTGACCGGTTTGAGTCGCCTTTTTCTGCATTATCTGCAGTTATACGCCGTTTCTATGACTTGTAGAATAATCGGGCGTCTCCGCAGCTATCTGCACGGACTGTCAGCTGATCAGCTGTTAGCTATGGAGCAGACGGTATTAATGACGCTACATACGGTCGCTAACTCAGTTCACATGGACAGTCTATAATATATTCCTCAGAACCTGAGTTCTGCATAACTTCCTCATAATTGCACCGACAGTTTAAAAAATTTAGCACCATTAAAACGTTTTTGAGCTACACGTGTGCACTCTGTTGTGGTTTGAGAGGGGCAGGGCTTGGTGTTGGAGCGTACCTGGCTCTGTGTTTGTGATTGGTTGGGAGGAAGAAACGACTGTAGTATCAAGCCCCATGATAGGTTGTTATGAAAAAGGAAGAACTTTTTGTCGACCTTCTCTTTTATCTATTGCACACAAGTCTATCGTTTGATATATATTGTTATTGAATTATTGCCCAGCCCTAGTGTGCAGATGGGTTAATGTGTCTTTGGTGGTAGAGTGGGTTGTTCAATGATCGATTGGCAGTTTGAATCCTGCTACCCCAGTCAATCTGTTGTTTCTTTGGGTAAGACAATTTACCCTGCTTGCCTCTATTGTTGGCATTGCAGGTGTATGAATGTGGGTGAATGTTCAGTGGTGGTCGAAGACGCTGTTGGTGTAGATTGGCTGCCATGTTTCTGTCAGTCTGCCCCACGGTAGCTATACATGTAGCTTACCCTCACCAGGTATGAATGAGGAGTGAATGAATAATGGATATAATGTAAAGCACCTTGCTTGTATTGGGTTGGACCCTTTTTTTCCCCTTCATAACTTCCTTACTTCTTTGTGAAATTGATTCAATAAGATGTTAGAAAGATTCCTCTGAGATTTTGGTCCAAATTACTATGATAGCATCAGACAGTCGCTACAGATCTGTCAACTGTTTTTTTTTTAAAGATACTGTTGAGTTGAGTTACTGTTGCTTTTGTATCATTTCCAATCATTCCCCTCTGACCTCTGATATTAACAAGGTATTTTCCATCCAGACAACTGTAGCTCAAAGTCACTAAAATCCCCGTTTCTTCATTCTGATGCTCAGTTTGAACTTCAGCAATATTTGGCATCATAAAGCTGTCATAACAAGTATGATGAGCTCATTATTTTGGACTCTGTATAAATTCTGTAAATAAAAAAACAAGAACACACTCACACATG
The DNA here is from genome assembly GCA_037177055.1 of Atherinosoma microstoma. NCBI lineage: Eukaryota > Metazoa > Chordata > Actinopteri > Atheriniformes > Atherinidae > Atherinosoma > Atherinosoma microstoma. The sequence goes on from JBBBVU010000012.1 coordinate 24,126,259, forward strand.
TGCATGCTTTGAACACTACCATACCAGAAATGGATTTGTTCATTGCTCAGCTGAGTGAGCTAATTAGCATTAAACCCACACTAAACCAAACCACTCTTTTGATCGCTCAGCTGGCAAGCAGCAAGCCATAACTTGCCCTTTTCCTGACTTCTCTTACTGCGCTTACTGTTAAATTCATTTAGTGTCTATATAAAAACACAGTGTGATATGTTGTCTTTTGACTGTGCCTACTTTAATCTGGCACATAGTTTACATTACACAGGAATCACACTGTCGCGCAGAACAGCACGATCACCCAGCTTTCTCTTTATTATGTTTCCATGACAGTGGAATGTGCAGGCCAGGAAGGTTGCAGAAGAGATAAGTACTACTTACCATATTCAGTGTCGTTTGAACTAAGTAATTATATTCAGCCTGAGACGTTTCTCCTCCTTCTACCCTACTGTTCTTCCCTCTCTGTTTCTTCACGGCTGGTTTAAGCGCTGGTGTTGAGCATTAACAAGGCCACTTTTGTTCCAGATAAAGCTTCGAGAAAGCGCTCATCAGTGCAGTGTAAGATCCCTGCCTGTCGGAGCACAGAGCGCTGCCCCGGGGGCATCTTATCGCTCCACCGGCAATCACAAATACCCACTGAGATAGATGGGCTTCGCACTTTCCTCTGTGGGGAGCCCTTCAGCTGACAAAGATGGCTTCTCTCTATCTGCAAACACTTCTGACTGGCAGTTTGGCAGACAGACAAACATAAAAATACTGAGAGAAAGCAAGAGCTATTGATGGGCTGATGCCTGCAACCCACACAAAGAAGTATTGGTCTCTTTTTACACAAGCACTGACAGATTGGCAGGCAAGATGGAGATGAAGGCAGACAGAAAGCTGACATATGCATATAACACATGAGGATACGTTTATGCAGTCGCGCATACGCACACAGAGACACACACACACACACACACACACACACACACACACACACACACACACACACACACACACACACACACACACAC
>JBBBVU010000012.1:24143294-24156912 GCA_037177055.1 Atherinosoma microstoma
AGATAGATAGATAGATAGATAGATAGATAGATAGATAGATAGATAGATAGATAGATAGATAGATAGATAGATGTGTGTGTGTGTCTATGTATGTACAAGTGGAAAATGAGGGATTATGTTGAAACCAAACCACAGTCAGGGAGACCAACAAAAATTTCAGTCACAACTGCCAGGAAAGACTTCAAGCTGTCATTGATTTTAAAGGGGACAATACATGGTATTAAGAACTGGGGTGTGTAAACTTTTTAATCAAGGTTATTTTGGTGATTTCTGTTGTCATTATGACTTAAATAGAGTAAACACAATTGTTTGACAATAAATGGCTTCACTCACTGATCACGAGAGAAAGAAAAGTTTGTCTCTTATCATTAATATTCTCTGAAAAATGTTTTTTTTTTTTAAATCTACAAATTCTGCCAGGGTATGAAAACTTATGAGCACAACTGTATGTATGTGAGTGTGTGTGAAGGAATCGAGTGTTGCGGTGGTCATTGGAGTTGGTTATCAGGGTGTCTGGGGAGTGTGTGCAGCGGGCAGCATGCCAACACACTTTCTGAGCTGTCATATTAAATATACACCTGTATGTTCTATCTATATATCTTTTGTTCTTCAGAGTCACCTGCTGAGAGTATTTTAAAGCTACAAGAAGCAATTATTCAGCTCAATTTAAATTATTTAAAGTAAGTTCTTTAAGAAAACAACTAAAAACATTTTTACCAGAACCCTGTTTCATTTGTTGCCCCAACTCCGTACATTACATGAAAGGCTCATACAAATAGCTTGCCCATACAAATACCTGAACTTTATGTTGGAGGAAAACCTATCTTAAGTTTTATTTTGAGAATTACTCAACAAAATTAAAATTAAAGTTTAGTTTTTATTGTAATTTTTGCAAATATTAGTGGCAATCTTTAGATTCTGTGACATTCAAGGAATAAATTTCAATAAACAACTAAAGCTGTTTTTTTTTATTTCAAATACTAAACTCAACAGCTGCCTCAACCAATATCAGCCTTTTGGTAAAATGAAATGAATATTATAATGTACCAATATGAATAAGATAATAAAAAGAATATGTAAAAAAATATAAGAAACCACTAAAGCTAACACCAAGGCAACTAACTAAGATGATGAAACAGCATTAAGGCCCATTTATACTCAACGCAGAAGATGGATACGCAGACACACAGACAGTTTCTTCCGTCTCCTGCGTCGGTTACACGTGTAATTTGTTGCGTATTCAGGCTCCTTGCACATCTGTTACTCACCGCAGAAGTAATACCACCGGAACAGAAACAAGAAGAGGAACGGGAAGAAAAAAACTGTAGAAGAAGAATGAAGATGGATACAAAAACTGTAGAAACTGCGCAAGCTTTTGAAATAAGACTATCCTAGTGTTCAGGGCGTGTTGAGTGGTTAGAAACAACTTAAAAGTGGTGCATTACCACCGCCAAAAGCGTCTGAAACCGACATAGGATCTCTGAACTCTGTACTGCCCACTAGTGGAGGTCGATCATAGCAACGTAAAAGACGCATGGAAGTATGAGGACATACTTATAATACTTATACTTATAATCATTTTTGGGCAGGTGTGTTTGAGCACACTATATCATACTAACTTTTGGTAAACTCCAGATGTCGTTGACTGTCTTCTCTGTGCCAAATATCCTGTTGGGGTGGGGGGGGAAATCGATTTAAATAAATATAGCAATTTTTTTGTTTCATGATTTATAAATCTATTTTTTTTGTTGAAAAAAATCTATTTTTATTTATGATTTATTATTATTTTTTTACTCGTCTTGTCCAGTATTATAGCAAGCAGAATGATGTTCTGGCTGCTGTGTAGTGCCGAGCAGATTTGCTTTGCCAAGAGGAGCTTTTTTCTTAATTTAAATGCTTCTTTTTCAGATGGTTCGTATATATCATCGCTGAATAAACCTTGAAAACTGACTCACATGTGATGCGCATTTTTTTGGGAAATATGGCTCCTGATATAGACTGTAGACATCGTCATCATTCAACTTTTCACATGGTCTGGTGTTAAAGCAAACTAAAAATCACAAAAATCTGCGATTTTGAAGAATTGCAAGAATCGCAATTTAAATTGCATCGGCACCCAAAAATTCATAAAAGAATCAAATCAGCAGGAAATCATATTGTCCCAGCCATAATTTCCCGCTGCTTTTGATTTTCTTTTGATAGGCCTCGGGCATTGTGCATGGAGAGGAGGAGCGGGCCAATCAGATGTCGGTGTGTTTGTATCAGTGATGCATGGGTTGATCCACATTGAGCGGTTGCGAGTCACCAATAAAGCTAATAAAGATGTTTCTTAAAATATTCAGATTTTATGCTTGAGATGGCATCAATTAGGCATCCCCGTGGGTCACTGCTCAAACATTTTTTGCTGGCTAGGGGGAAATCCGTATTCATTGTGAATGTTAAGCCATTATTAATAACTTTTGCATTAATGCTGAAGTGGGATAAAATAGGATAATTATGCAATAATGCAGGTTCCTCACGTTAAACTGCTATGCATCAAAACTGTAGCGTAATTCTTTGTTTTAAACGCATATGACTCAAGGATATCAGTTTCATGTAAGCCAATAAGACTATAATTAAGCTTGTCAAGAGCATGGCTTACCTTTTAAAATTAAGTGGTCGGCAGACAGATAGGGTACATTATTTTAATATTAATATTTGCGGTCCAAGTGTACCTGCACACCACTGGCATGTATGCACACTTCTCTCTCTCTCTCTCTCTCTGTCTCCACCTGTCTTTGTGGACAGAGCTGACACAACTTGTCCTCTGGGCAGCCAGGTCTGCCAGTGTGTGTGTGTGTGTGTGTGTCTGTCTCTCTCTCTCTCTCTCTCTCTCTCTCTCTCTCTCTCTCTCTCTCTTCTCTTTCTGTCTGTCTGTATATATGTTAACCTAGAGCAAATGATCAGAGCAATTTATCTCTTCAAGCATTTGAGTGTACAAATTGACATTTCTGTGGGAGCTAGGGGGTCACTAATACTTGTCAGTCACCTTTCATCTACCAAAAACTCATGCAATTTAATCTGAACTCTAATCTGGTATTGTTTCCTGTAACACCCTTTGTTTGCCAGCTGATGGTCCCTCTGTTGTTGAGGGTAAATATTCTTTGACCTTCTCACTTTTAGCCTTTTAATTGACTGAATTCTGTATGCCAGTCCTATGTCTGGCTCATCAGCTGTGCAGTAGACAAGATGCATATCTTTAGCAGAGTGGGTTTGAAAGCCACTTTGGAGACGCTTATGAAGCATGCTGCAACACTTTGATAGAATTACTAGCATTGTTCTGGAGAGTTGCAGCTAGAGCATGATGGCAGCCAATGGCAATACAGATTAAAGAGATAAAATGCTTTGTGTTATGTTCACGATATTATTACTGTTGACCAGACATCTTCTCCCATCCTCATAGTCTTCTTTGTGGTCAGACAAAAAATTCAGCTGAGCCAATAAGATTTTTTGGGGGGGGGTTAGATCAACAAACCTTGCCACTTAACATTGAGCAATTCTATAAAACAAAATGTGTGTCATTGTTATGTTTATAGATGACTATTTGGAGTTTTTGGACAGACATGACTGCAGTGATAAGGAAATTTGATTATCTCCCCAGAATTAGCTTATTTAAACAGATGTTAATGCAAGTTTACCAGCTAAAACAATCCAGTTAAATTCTTTCCATTTACTGGTCATTTTTACTGGTAAGTCTGTTTCTGGTTTTAAGTCCTTGTTTAAGACCCACTCCTTTGCACTGGCTTTTATACATAGTCCAGCTTGACATTTTTATTGTTTGCTTTTGCTTTTTATTCTGGTTTTATGTCATTTGTTTTTACTGATTCTATTGTTTTACTGTTTAGTTGTTTTATTGTGCAGCATTTTGGGCAACTCGGGTTGCACTAAATGTGCTATATGAATAAACTCTTGAACTTGAATAGCATGTTTACCTTCAGTTCTTTGAAGGATACAACTGGTCCAGAATATGAGTATCTCCTTGAGACAACACTATAACTACCTCAACATGACATTACTCTGGATTTCTACAGGCAGTTGGCTCACAGCTTCTGATAAACATGACCTTTGAAATAGTCAGACTAGGTGAGTATTTTTGACTGGACAGTTGATGTCAGCCCTGTACAACAGGACAGAAAATGCGCTGCCTGCTGTTTTGCAGGCAGGTAAAATCAATCAATCTCTTCTCTTTTTTCTCCGAGTTCTTGCTGTCAGTTTCAGGGCCTCCATGCGGTTGGTAAACTTGTTTTTCTTTCAAGAAAAAGTATGCTGTACCGACTCTTGATGACCTGACTGCAGCATCCTTTTTCAGTGTATACACCCTTGTGTTTTGTTTTCCTCAATGCCTTGCCAACCTGGAGCCGTTAGATACCCACTATATTGTAAAATCATGTGATGCAGCATTGAATCCAGATGAAACAGTTTCATATTGTGCTCAAAATCCAGATGTTAACAAGTGTTATTTAATTATTCATTCATTTATCTATGGCCAGTATAAAAAGGGCTAATGAGGCCACTGGCAGATTTTAGGTTTCTCCTCTCCTGCCACTTGTTTTCAGCTGGTATTCTTCTGCTCTGTCAGCCTCCTGCTGTGAGAACAAAGCCAAGTCCTCACACCGGTTCAGCTCCCAGCAGGGTGTGATCAAAAATTCAGCTCACGCTAAAACACTTCTGGGTTTGTCAGCAGTATGAAGGGAACTCATTTTTATAATGTGTGTGAAATGACTTTCAAAAGACTGCCAGTAATACAGACAGAAAAACATGTTTGTTAGAGCTCAAAAGGTTGTTTTCTTTTCTTCTTGAAGAGGCTTGCTACCAATGTCTCTGGTGGGTTGGTGTTCCTGTTTTCTTTTTTTTAACAGTTTCACCCATCAGGAACACACTCAACAGTTGGTGCAAAAATATGTTCGGCTGATTTGTTGACAGTGTGAAACCAGATTACAAATTTACAGGAGTTTATCAATTATTTTCTTCCACCAATGGGAATATTTGTTGCCGAGGCAACACTTCCCCTCTCTGGAGGAGAGACCTGAGGAATGACACCAGACTGTATTTTGGGCTACAGTGTGTGGGCTTTAGCAGCAGAAATCAGGGAGTTTCCTGTGACAATGGGTGGGAAGTTCACAGAACATATCGGCCTCCATATAAAGCTTTTTTCCTGTCAGATGCTCCGTTTAGTGGTTTACAAAGAGCCCGAGGGAGCTGAGACCTGTAATATCAGTAGCATTCAATCTCTGTTTTTGTAATCACAGTCATGTTCATAAAGATTGTCCAACAGCTACTTGCATGTGAAAATAGTCTCTCTTTTACTTTCGTGAGTGGTTGCAAAGCAGTAATTTAGTAATATGGCTAGAGGTTTGACTGACAGTAAAAGTATGTTTTTTGGCTCGACAACCTGGCAACCTTAGATCATGAGCATGCAGGGATCAATACACAAAGCTGTAGGGAACCATAAAGACATAGAGCCCATGGATGCATGCTGGGTTGGCAGTGAGATGAGAAATGCATCAACAGTAACAGAACCAACAGCAACAAAGTGATTAGCAGCTGAGACTGAGAACGTGAGGTAGAAACAAACAGCCCATTCAGGAAACACATCCTCAGATGTACAGAATTTCCATTTTCCAGTTTTTTCTGATCCAGTGTTTTACAGAAGTGCTGGCCTAGAACATATTTTTGTTCAAATTCATATGAGAAATGTAAGTCTCTTAGGAAGATATTCTATATTAATGATAATTTGTTTTACAGTCAGTTCTGAGTAATGTTATCATCACAAGGAGCACAGTGCTCATCAGACCTTTTGCTACATAAAATTACAATTAGAGTGTTGAAGTGTCAGCTTTTGTGGAGGGATAGTTACAGCTCTCATGCATGTCCGGCACCACTCTGACATGCTTGTCTGGAGTGGCAGAGAAGTATGCCAGAGTGATGCAGGACATGCATGAGAGCTGTAAAACAGTGGTTAGGTGTGACAGAGGAGTTCAAGGTGGAGGTAGAACTACATCAAGAATAAACTTTGAGCCCCTTCATGTCCACTATGAAAATGGACAGGCTGACGGATAAGATTAGACAGGAGTCTCCATGGACTATGATGTTTGCAGATGACATTGTGATCAGTAGTGACAACAGGGAACAGGTGGATGAAACTCTAGTGAGGTGGAGGTATGTCCTGGAAAGGAGAGGGGTGAGGATTAGCCACAGCTAACAGAATGCATATGTGTGCATTAGAAGGACCCAAAGGGGTACAGAGGGCTTACAGGAAGTAGAAATAAGGTGGAAGATTTAAAGTTCTTAGGGTCAACAGTCCAGAGCCATGGAAAAGAGGTGAAATGACACCTTGAAACATCTAACTAGAGGTGAAGAGACAAAGGGGTTGGAACTAGGGCCAAACGATTTAGTGTTTTTAAATTGAAATTACGATTTAAGACATTCCGACTGGCGAATCGCAAAGAGTGCAATATATTTACATGTTACATGCGCCGGATTCAGGTTTCAAATCTGCAGCATCCTGGTTTTACAAAGCCACTTGCTTCAGACGTACTTTCTGTCGTCTTTCATGTGCGATAGTAGGGTTCCCTTTTTGAGAGTTAAAAAAAATGCGTCTGGCTGTGAATCTTCTCTAGCTGAGCCTCAAATATGTTTATATTGGATCTGTGTGCGTTTCACTCCCCGCACTCGCGTATAATATCCCCTCTCACAGCCGGTAGGAGTGATGGAGAGGAAGCTGCACAGAGAGGACTGCACAGAGTAACTGTTTGTGCATAACCAGGAGTGCGATTTACTCACCCTCCTCATATGTCATACTTTTCCCGGTAAGAAAGTTCAACAAAGACGTGGTAAACAAGGTTTAAATGAAACATTGTGTGACAGCTACACTCAGCTGTGATGTCACGTCTTCAAACCTCATCATGGACTTATTGTCCTTAAATGACTGAAAAGCCTAGACAAGAAACACAGAGGACAGTCCAACTTGTGAAATGTCCTGATGAACTGAATAAAGACGGTTTTACTGAGCGGAGTCGCTCTAAATATTCTTAAAGTTAAGATCTCCCCTTAGCAAAAAGTTTCATACTTGAAGTTTTTTTTTTTTAGTATACTTGAGTATAGCATAAGTATTGCAAAAACACTACAGAACATGTAATGTACTCGAAAGTATACTTAATACGTCTTCGGACTAAATTGGAACATTTTTAGTTTATAAAAGACTTAAAGTATACTTTATACGGTCATTTAAGTTTATAAAAGTACACTTTCAAGTGTAAAAGAACAAAGTAGAAACCTGTTCAAGAGGAAACTTCAGTGTTTTGGCCAGTAGTTACGTCATGTCGTTGGTAAGTGAAGCTGTTCATATCTCAACTTTATGTCCATAGAGCAGTTCATATTTTAATGTCCTGTGATAATCCTCGTTTCATATAGAAAATGTATTTCTGCATGAACGCTGAACACAAGATGGAATTTAATAGTTTAAATCGCAAACAAAATGTCAATCGAAATATTGGTTAAAAAAAAAATCACAAATAGATGTAGTGAAAGAGAAGAGGATGCAGAGCATCGGATTAGATGGAAGATGATGATTTACTATGTTGAGCCCTCAAGGAAACGGCTGACAAGGAAAATAAGAAGTTATAGCTTTAGGTTTAGTATGAATGAAGCATTTATTTGAATCATGAAATTTTCTGTGTTGACATTTGTAAGTTTTTGTTATTGTTATGAACATTATTTTAATTCTGAAGCTACTGTGAAATAAGGATGCATCTGACAACAGTAAGCACTCAATGAAAGAGATTGATGGATGAAAAATATTTACCACTTACATCACTTCAGCAAAGACATCATGTGGAGAGCAAAACCTTCTGGAGATGTGGAGGAATTTTGTCCAGATTCGGCTCATCTTCATTTGCCTTGCTTTTAGTTTCTACCAACCCTAAAGTATGTTTCTGCTCTCGTGTATCAGCAGAGTTTTTCAGAGCAGTTGAACAGATTCAAAGCTGGTATTTGTTGTTGCTGCACCATCCTGTTATCGCAGCATTTCTCCTGTTTGTCTACCCACAGCACCTGCTGGCCAGATGGTGTCACTCCAGGAGCTGATTCAGCCCTCGCACATGTGGGCTGCACTCTCATAACCATACAAACATATTTCTACCAACAATATCCTGTTTTAGATTCATTTAAATATATAAGTACTCACAAATTTTTTCATGCTATAAGTTGAGAGTATGTAGCAATATGCTGTGTCAGAAGCTTCCTCAACTCCACTGCAGTAAGGATGTGCTCAGGAAGTCATTCTTGCATCCTGCCATAGCCTGATATGACTCAGCAATGACTATATTTTATTATATAATTTTTCTTTTTTTGTTTGTTTTGTTGATACTTGGTAGAAAGCAGTTGAAGAGAGAAGCATGACTGGAAAATAATCAGAAAAAAGAGACTTCTCAGCAGCTATACTCATGAAAGAAATATTCCTTTCAATAGGAAATCTACATACTGACAGCCACTCGATAATAACACATTAGATTCTAAAACATTCAAAAACATACTGAAAGTCCCTTTTTCCCCCTTTGCTTGCAGTTTATTTGTGTCTATCTAAGTTCAGATAATTCCACTGGTCTCTAGCTGCAGCAGATTTCATTCCGGGTAGCTTGTTAAAGCAGAACAGGCAACTGTAATGTCACTACAAATTTGACACAAAATAACACAAAATTGCTTCCTGCTTTACCCAGGAGACTCAGTGGTAGGGATTTATGGCAGATGATCACTGCCCAGATGTTTTTTTTTATAAATAATCTGTTGTCACCAAATGTAGGGAGGCATGTTGTAGCGTAACGATCGACATCCCCACCCCTGCACTGCACAAATGATTGATCTTTTGATCTATCAATGAAGATAAAAATGGATTAAAAAACAATTTCTTTGGCCTGCCGGGTGGTTCTGTGCCTGCAACCCACCGGTAATGTACAGGGTCATAAGTATGCCTTTTAGGGTGGTACTTGTGCCCCTTTATCTCTAATCATAAGCCTGTTTATAATGTACAGAAGCAGAATCAAAGTTGAAGTGTTTTTAAGCTGGATATGAAGGTAGTCACAGAACTAAATCAACATTTGTGAATAGTAAAGCTGACATGGCTGTACCTTTTGACTGTGATATTTGGAGTTAATCAGTCAGTCAAATCTCAGTAATGCATAATTGATTAAATATGACAATAATTAGTAAAAAAAACCCGGAATCTTTGCAAAATTACAGTGAAATCAAAGAGAATGCAAGATTATTGACAAAGTTAGCAAGAGCATGTCATACTGAAGAAGAAAGAAATGACAATGTGAGGGAGGAAGTATGCTTGCATGTTGGCTCCCGTTAGTTGGACAAGAAATCTGACGTGCTGGTGACCTCAAATTTCCTTATCATTCCCCTGCTCCCCTGTAACACCTAGACTGATTATTCTCACAAAGATTAAGCCTTTTACCCTGAAGTCAAATGAAGAGGAAAAATACATCACATTGACTAACAAAGGTAAAAAGGATGTGCTTCATTTAATCCCTGCGTTAGTCAATTATGCAACATTGATCACTATAGAAATGTGTGCTCCCTCTTGTTTAAATCCTGATTAGCTTCCTTTGCACAAAATGTTTTCTCTTTCTGTTTTCAAGTCAAGATCCATCTGATTATATGCTTTAAAAGAAGCAGGAAGGCTTTGTAAAACAGTTTGTGCTCTAAGTGAATCAAAGTGACATTTGATGTAGCTTGCAGCAGCATTAGAAAAGATGTTTGTGCTCGGCTGTCTTTGTAGCACATCTCATGCACAACACTACTAAAAGCTAGTAGAAGCTGCATGATTAAATCAATCCGGTCGACACCATGACAAGTCAGGGTGAGTTATTTGACATGCCAAGAGCTGTGGTAATGCGTACAGAATCAGTCCAACAACTGAGCAATAAATCTTCACAACCACACCTCAGCGAGCTTAAAGAGAGCTAAACACGACTGAAGTGGTGCAACAAATGGTTCTTCATAGATCCTTACACATTAAATGGAAGTTATAAAAAAGGAATACCTTTTAAGATTAAGGCTACTAGGCAGACACGAGCATAAGAGTGATAAAATTCAAAGATACAGCTGAAAGTAAATTTTATCGATAGACTTCAACCTGCTGAAAGTTGAATGGCAGTAAACTTGGACACGCTGCTATAGATGGGTTACTAAAAGTTGGAAGCAGTGACTTTAAACACCTCTAATTTGCAGAAACTTAATCTTGGGAGCCAAAATTCCATTTTGAGTGTTCATGGTTACATTTTTGTTTTCTCATTTCTGGACTTGATTTATTTCAAGTGAAACTTTCAAAGCTGTTTTGAAATATGTAATTGACAGTTTTGCTTCAGCTATGATGAAATAAAAGGGAACTTTCAAGACAGCCCTGTAATCTCTCTGCTTACTGTCAAGGGAGGTACCCTGCAGAGCTCTCTGTGTCTCCTGAATAATTACTGGCCTTAGAAAGAAGAGAGTGCAGTGAAGAAAGCATGATGATGTGCATTAGACACCACCATTTGTCTTAATCTACCTCTTTCTTTGCACACTCTGTCTAATTTCTACATTTCAGGTTCCATTTGTGAAACTCCTTTGCTCGCTGGTTTATGCATGTCTCACGAAGACCCCCTTACCCTTTGCAACAACCTCAGGAGTGCTGACATTCCTCTATGCAGAATGCTTTAAGCCTCCTTTGGGAGGTGAATGTGCTTCCACAGTGGATCTCAATGCCCCGGGATAATTGCATACAGCCATGCACATAATTGTTGCCGGCAACGAAACCTGTGTTGGATTTTATGCGCTCGTACCCACACACACATATATATACTCACACACTCACACGCTCCACTCCCCATGTAGCCTGGAACAGCAACAAAGATCTCTCGCACTGTTGCCAGGGTAACGTGGTCAGGTCAAACCGGTCGAGCGGTCTCTCCTGTTCCAGGCTGAGACCACCCCTCTAACCCCCACCACTACCACTGTGCTCTCTCTTTTTCTGTTTTCCGGTCGATCCTCTTCATCCTCTCTTCTATGCCCATTTTCTGTTGCATCTTTCCCCTTAGCTCCTCATATTTAAAGCCACTTCTCCACCATAGCCAGGTAACTGTCATATTTCTGCCTTGGCCTGAACATGATAAAACCAAAGAGTTAATGTTTGACCACTTTGCTTTGTCTTGTTTATGTATGCTATATATAAACAAAAATATACGTAATGTTGGTGTAGAAAACAGGGCTATAATGGTGTTTGATGGCAATATTTTGAGCCTTAAAGTGTTAACATATTCCATCAGAATATAAAAACTAAGGATGCGCCAATGTATCAGCTTAGCATTGTTATTATTGGTGTTCAACTTGTCTAATTTAATCAGCGTTTCAGCAACCAATGGCATTGGCTGATATTTATGTGGTATGTCCGGGTTGTATCCCATTGACTTGCCCTTAAATGAACAACATTAACATATTTATCTATTTGTATTTATGTCTAAAACACAATACCACTGGAAAATACAGGCTAACTCAAAGGATTAAATTCAATATACTCTACTATATTAAGCTAGACAAGCAAAAGTGTCAGCATTTCAGCTCAAACTAAAAGGTGAGGCACCACAGAGCACATTCTTTGGATCATTTGCACCTGCTCTCATTGCTGTCTCAAGTCTGCTGCATTTTATTAGGAATGAATAGATTTGTTCCCATTTATTTGCAGTCAATAACTCAAGCAACAGCTCTATAACAGGTCCAGGAAAAGAAGGGTAATTCATCACAGGCTCTGCCAGCAAAAGCTGAGTTGGGATATGATATTTCTATGCTGAAGTCCAGAAGTGTGAGTTTTTCCTTTTATGAAAAGTAACTGGATTGTTTCTCACAGGCCAACCAGCCTTATCACTCTCTGCACTGGTTAAAACAATTTACAAATCAAAAGAAGAAACTACTGATCTAAGGATTGCAGGGTAAATGAGCCTGTGATTATGTATAAGTATATCATAAGTTTTACACATTAGATAGATTAAAAAGGTTTATATTAGGAATGTGCCAAGTTTGGAAGTCTGGGCTGATACCAATGTGTTGTTAATTTATCAATACCTAATCATTTAGTTTCCTGTTGACCATTGTAAATAACTTGTAACCATTACCTAGTCAATGTCTCCTCAGTAGTTACATGTTTTGTTTTTAGCTTTTGATTAATGAGTGAGTCTCCAGTGATGGGAAGTGTCTTCTTTAGAGGGGCAGCTGCCCTACATAACACCCTGGAGGCTCCTGCCACTGTACATTAGCCACAATGTGTGACTTTGATCAGCTGGTTTTCATTTATTTACACCTGAGGCCTTTTTTTTCTTTTTTTTAAATTGCGTTTTTTAAGGGGGGGTAGTGATATAAAAGCCATTTTACACAGTTTGTGATTGAAGGTTTACCTTTACAGTTTTCACGTAGATGTGGCCGTTCTCCAATATTATTATTGCATCTTGCAAGTAAGTATGAAAATACATCAAGTTAAGATTGAGTTGCCATTTGATTTTTAATGACAGGTATTAAATTTAGGAAGAATTATAAAGATTGTTTCTATATTATGTAGGGTTAATCAGGCGTATATGCACAGTCCAAAATGAATGAATAAACTCAAAGAGAGGGAGATAGATAGAGAGTTGTATAAGTTATAACTATACCTCATTTGATTGAAAGGTAAAAAATCTTATCCAACTCGAACACATTATGGATGGAAATGTTAGATTACGCAGGAAAAGCAACTTCCAATTAAGTGATAATTGTATTTTGAATAATAAATAAAATTATCTAATAATGTTTTTCGCTTTGTATAAAGCTCATCTGATAAGGTTTTTTCATGAAAAGCATTAGTGGCCAACTGTCTTCCAGATCCACAAAGATGATATCAGTTCCCCTTTCAACTATGAATATGAGTGTTTCAAGCTGTCAGTGTGGTTCTCTGGTGTTACTCTGTGTTACTACCTTAGATGAATGAAAGCGATGGTAGCCACATACATGTTGTCCAAAATGCTAAGAAGTCTTCAAATCTCTCAAAGTTGATGCTAAAGTGATCCTCCCCATTGACGGCAAGCTTACTTACTAAAGCAAGTTTCTACTGATTAAAAATGAGGTGGAAAAATGCAATCCATTTACCTGTCTCAATGATTACTGATGGACAGTCACACTAGGTGTTCAGCTCTACCTTAAAGCAAGGCAAGATTATTTATATTGGCAATTCAAGGTGCTTTACATAAAACATTAGAAGCATTACGTGGGGCGCAGAAGAAGCATTAAAAAGAACATTAAAAGCAAAAACACATTTTTAAAAGAAATAAATAAAAACAGAATAAACAAAGAAAGCATAGGTAATTTAAAATCAAAAGCAAGAGAAAAGGAGCGAGAAAGGACAACTGATTAAAAACATGATCACGTTTAAAAATTCAAGAAAGGAAACAGAGATTTGGACTATTAAATAGAAACTATGTAAATGCAGCAGAGAACAAGAGGGTCTTTAACCTGGATTTAAATAAACTGAGTGTTTCTGCTGATCTGAGACTTTCTGGGAGTTTGTTCCAGACAT
>JBBBVU010000012.1:24157012-24173068 GCA_037177055.1 Atherinosoma microstoma
TGGTCCTAAACCATTCAGAGCTTTATAGACCAGCAACAGAACTTTAAAGTCTATCCTCTGACAGACAGGCAGCCAGTATAAAGACCTCAGAACTGGACTGATGTGGTCCACTTTCTTAGTCTTAGTGAGGACTCGAGCAGCAGAGTTCTGAATAAGCTGCAGTTGTCTAATCGTTTTTTTTTTTGGTAGACCTGTAAAGACGCTGTTACAATAATCAAGCCCCCTAAAGATAAAAGCATGGACTAGTTTTTCCAGGTCCTGCTGTGTCATCAGATCCTTTAACCTTGATACATAAGGGTGGAAAAAATCTGACTGAGTTACATCTCTCAAGTTAACAGCTATTTATAAATGCCTCTCCGGGTAATGTATGGCATGACAAGTTGCCTGTTAATACCAACTGGTCCCTCAGGAGAAATGGGGGAAACGAGTATGTTTTCATATGAGGTGATAAGAGCTGCTTTGTGCTGCTGAGTGATGTCTGTGAGAGAATGTTAGATTATGCTGTCAAAGTAGTATCAATTGTTAACAGGGTTTGGCTGACAATCCTTTGTCATTAATTACTTTATGACAAAGGATATAATGGATTTGTTTTAACCGAATTACAAGAGATTGAATTGAACTGTATGTTTAAGTGCCCTGGGATGAATTTGTCATGAATTGGTGGACCGTAAATAGAGCTGAACTGAAACTGAATTGAAAATTGTATTACACAGGAATGATGTGACAAATAATGCCATCACTGATACATTCCTTGTTGTATCAAATACAAAGCTTTCAGGGTCTTTGATATTTATTGTGGGCTTTAATCTGCATGGAATGAAAGGAAGTGTTTTTCATTTCCCAATGAGGAAAAAAAAAACCTAAACAGATACATTCAGCAAATGCTGTACCCAGTTCTAAAGTGTTAGGGTCCTTTTTTCCTTCAACACTATTAAGAAGAAAATCCTTGTGTGAAGCTGGGAATTGCACTAGGAAGTAAGCAAAGAAACAGTTCAGCTTTGCACAAAATGATTTATGCAAAACTCCCAGGAGTGTTGGTATGTGGTTTGTTTGTTTTATCCAATTTTAATTCCAATGCCTGACACATTAAAAACCTTTTGTCACAGAGAATGTCACTCATTAGCAGTTACAGGGCTAATGTACCACCCGTCTGCCAACCTCCCACCCTGACAGCCGATAATTTGATTATTCATATGGAGCACAGAGCTGCAGTCGGACTGAGTGCAGCTGGCTTTGAACAGATGTTGAAAGTTGAACTAGCTGCTCTGTGGGCTCAGCTCCATTCAGCTTCAAGCCGTGGAGTCTACAGTCAGACTATACCAAGCAGCAGCATGTCACCAGCTCAATCTTATTTCCAGCTATGGAAATAGAAGGTTTCAGGAGCCCAGGAAAGGATGCAGTTCAGTCATGAGGTGGGCATATGTTGTGTCGTGGAAGAGAGGCATGTTAAACATAAATAAAATAAAAGATAAACACATATTTGCCGCAATCAAAAGAAGTTTTTATCCATTATTTACAAATAGTATGATGGTTTCACCACAAAAGTTCAGAGTGGAAGAGCAGACCTGTTGAATCATTTCATTAAGTACACCTTACTAGAATTGTGTTGGACCCTCTTTTGCCTTCAGAACTGCCTTAATTCTTTGTGGCATGAATTCAACAAGGCCTTGTAATCATTCCGCAGAAACGTTGGTCCATATTGACATGATAGCAACCTCACAGTTGCTGCAGATTTGTCGGCTGCACATCCATAATGAGAATATTCTGTTCCACCACATCCTACTTGATTAAGGTCTGGTGACTGTGGAGGCCATTGGAGTACAGTGAACTCATCGTGATGTTCAAGAAACCAGTTTAAGATAAGTTGAGTTTTGTGACATGGTTCACTATCCTGTTGGAAGTAGCCATTAGAAGATGGATACACTGTTGTCATATAAGGATAGACATGGTCAGTAACATTACTAAGAAAGGCTCTGGTGTATAAACGATGCTCATAGTGTGGCAAGTGCCAAAGAAATATCCCCAACAGCATCACACCACCACTGGCAGTCTGAAGAGTTGATAAAGGCAGGATAGGTCCATGTTTTCATGGATTCATGCCAAACTCTGACCCGACCATCTGAATGTGGCAGCTGAAATCAAGGTTCATCAGACCAGAACTTCAACAAAAGATCTTCACCATGTCTACATGCCTAAATCCATTGAATGGCTGCCATGTGATTGGCTAATTAGCTATTTATGTTAACAAGCAATTGAATTGGTGTATGATAATAACAAAGTATAAACAAGTGTGTTCATTTTGATGTATTGCTTCTATAAGAGAAAAATCACATGTTTTTCTTTATTTTTAATGTGAATTTCAAATGGTGGTTATTCTGGTAATTTATGAAACCAGCACAAGGCTGTCTTACAGTAAATTGTGCATCACAGATTATTTGTGTTTTGTGCACTACAAAACTACAAAAGCCAGGCTTGAGAACCAGCTTCATACCTTACTGTAACTGAAACAGTCTCCAGTGAAGATATTTTAGTCTGCCAGTGTTATGAGTCAGGATATGAATTTGGGGAAGAGGTGGAAAAAAAACACAGAGTGAGATATCAAGCATTTATAGATGGTAGATAAATTCCAATAAACAAACACCAGTTCAATCCAGGCTGTAGCTAAAGCTTGAAAGGAATGATTAGTTAAAGGAGGTAATTGCTTGGTCCTATTATAAATGTAAAGCAACTATATTTTCTCCAGTACGCATTAAAGCAGCACTTCATATCATAAGCTCATTATATCTGAGCCATAAAGTGATTATGGGCTCCAGTAAGGCATTGTTCTGCTGCTGACAGGATTAAAGATGACTTTAGAGGGAGAGAGTTAGCGTCACTGCTCTCTGTGCAAGTGCTTGCTTTCTTTGTGTAAGCGAGAAGTGAAAGGGCCACGCACTTGACTGTTTGCCAGCTGCAGCATACCCGCCATCCTTTCTTTAAGACATTCATCTCCTGCCAGTCAGCCTATCCATCTAGAGCTGTCTGCTTTGCTGTTGTTCGAAGGCAGCGTGAAGTGTTGTTTTTCATGGACATGTCATCACCTGGTGTACAATCATTTCAAGCTTTTTAAGAAAATCCTTGAGATGCTTTAGGCAGTAAATCTCTCATGAGTGTGGCATTGATCTGTCATTTGATGTTTGCTTTTATCTGGGAAAAAAATAAGGACTGCATGCTAACTAACAAGGACATGGTGATTTAGTTTCTTTTATGTATGACCGATTATCCCTGTACACATTTGTAGTGTTCATTATTGTATACATGGTATGTATAATCTATTTCTCTTTCTCTGCTTGCAGAAGAAGTCGGGCGTTGTGAAGACACAGGAGAAGAAGGAGCGGTGGAAGGAGAAAAAGGTGGCGAAGCGGCAAAAGAAGGAAGACGAGGAGGTGCGGAAGGAGGAGGAGAATGTCCAGCCTGTGGTGGATGCCCTGGAGAATGGCTTCCTCCACCATGCTCAGCGGGAGCAGGAGAGGATGAATGAGAGGCTGCTGAAGAAGACCTACTCCAAGAAGAACAAAACGGTCAGTGTTTGCATCCACAGTATATTTGAAGTCCCAGCGTCTTACAGGATAGCAGTTCAATATCCATTTTGTTGACAAGCAAAGAGAGAAACGAGCCCGTGATGGCAGAGGAGGCAAGTGTGTTTGTGTTTTCTGGTATCGTTTTTGCTGGTAAATATTGTCTTCTCTCTTGATGCTGTCTAATATGACTGTAGGTAGTACGGTTACAATGGTGTGAAATAACAGCATTTGACTGCTACCAGAAGTTTTAACAAGAAGAGCTGTTTTGGTTTTACAGTAGCTATGATGTTAGCAACAATAAGCTCCTCTGTTTACTTGTTTATTTCTCTAGTATCTACATGGCTTTGCATATTCCAGTAATGGTGCTGACTGGCTACAAGTTACCACTATGACCTTGAATCAGTAATTGAAAATTAGATGCCAAAAGTTACTATTTTCAAAAGCAATAGTTTTTTTGTTGTTGTAGCAAATTGTTTGATATAAAGTTTTCAACAGTTTAAAGGGAGTTCAGAACTACTTGCACAGCAGAAGCAGTATAGTTAGAGATCCCAGCAAATATGGTGGGGAGGACACATAAAAGCAGTCTAACATAATGGATGCTTTGGGACCATAGTGCTCTGTTTGTTTCTCTTGCTGAAACAAAGGAAGGAAACAGATGACTTAGATGCATCGTGTTGGAAGGTTAATGGGAAATCACTCAAACAGCATTTTTCTCATTGCGGGTCATCATATAAAACTTTTATGCACCAACAGGCCTTTTTTTCCCCCAAAACGATTGGATTTTATGAACAATGTGATAATGTTCTACCTTGAGGTGGATATACACTGCCATCCTATTCTTGTTTTCCTTTATGACTACAGAAGTGACTTTCTGTTTGTTTTGATAGAGGACTGCCAATATCCCAAGCTTGAAGCTCACTACTGAGCCCACAGACTTTGAGCCTGTCCCACTGAGATAGCTCATCTATGTGTTAACAGTTTGTTTAAATGGGCGGATGTTTTTATGCTCCTGTCCAAAGCCAAGATCCACCATAGTGCTGTTGAGGATAAGAGGGAAATAAAGTCAGGAAGCCAAACTAAATAATGAGGCTATGTAGCCTGGAGGCCTCCTCCACAAAAATATCTCCCTCAGATAAGATTTCCTGAGGAAGTTAACATGGCTGAAAATGAGTTTGGCTGTGATATTTAGTGTGCTAAGAAACAGAAAATATGTATCTAGCTGATGCACTTATCCAGAGTGCAAGCGCAATGGGCTGCAATTACTGAACCAGATCTAAATTCCAGCAAAGATAACTAGTCTATAATGTCAGCACACTGCTGTGGTCACACTTCTGTGGTCATGTAGAAACGCAGTAACTTCCCCTTTGCTGCATTTTGTGTTTTACAATTACTTAATCTAATGATGACATATGAAAACATGAAAACAGCTCCAAAACCCACAGGAAAAACTAATGTATTTCTTTTTGCTAACTTTTAAATCTGTTTTTCTTCTCTTTTTTTTCTTTTTTTGTGTTTATGTACACATGACTTTATCTTAAGAAAAACTTGTGATCCTTGATGATAAACTGTGTTTTATCTTTTATCTTCAGACTACTGTGGGGGTTTCAATCAAATTATCAATTGTTGCAAAGATTATGGGAATTCTCATGTTGTCACTGATGTCCATTTACTATATTTTGAAATAAGCATACAGTCTTCTTGAAATTGCAGTCATTATATCATAATGACTTTTTCTTTTCAAAACTGAAATTGTGTGATCATTATGTAAGAACGTTGTTTTCGGTAGGGTTTAAATATGCAGTCTAACCGTTGTAATATTGTCTCTTCAGCACCTCTTAGAAATATTTTGGACTGTTTATCACATTCTGATCAATGCACCTCAGTCCTGTAGTTCATTGATTGCTGGAGACATCGTTCATGCAAGCTGGACAGATGTGTAAATACCACTGGTGATGCCCTCAACTTTTATCATCACAATCTTTTTCTTATTTTCTTGAATCTGTTACTGATTTTTTTTATCTTATTATCTGTCTGATTGAGTCAGTGTCTGACAACAAGCAGCTACTGTCCTGGCATCAGTTAACACACAGAGAGCTGAAGTACACCGTTAATACATAACTACTCCCAGTTCTCGGTTACATTGTAATTGATCTGAGCACTAACAGTTTTGTCACGCTACATGCTGCAGGAAACAGCAACATCTTATTGCAGTCAAAATCAAAGTGCAGATGAATGAAACACATGACGTGATCATGTTGCATAGCTAATGAATTATAGATAACACCATGAATCATGCAGCAGCTCATCTGCACTTTTGCAGTCAGAAAGCTGCTGACTGGATCGCCGGTACTTTAAGCTGGGGTTTTAATACTAGACTTGACATCACATGATTTCTATATCTTTCTCAGTGATGATCTTACTTCTCGTTGGAAAAAAAAAATCAATCTTGGGAGCATATACACAGTTTGTCTGTCCTTCCCACTGATCTGTGGGTGAAAATAATAAATAGTGATCAAGTGTCCACTCATTCAGTCTTTTTCGTTATATTTTATGAGTCTCGAATGAGCAATTAAGTGTTAAATATAAAAAATGTAAGCTTTTTTTTTCTAAATCTGCAGTCAATACAGTGGTTGGAAATGTACAGAAGAGATGCCAATATAAATAGAATATAGAAAAATATTGCCATGTCCTCAGCTTCTATAAACTATGTAAGGTGTGTACATAGTTTATAGAAGCTGAGGTACATTTGTAATTTGCATATATATTTATGAAAATATCACAAATGATAACATAGAAAGAAAGAAAAGCTTTTAACAGTAGGAAAAGAGCAGCTCAGAGCACTCATTCAAACTGTAAAGCAAGTGTAGTGGTGTTTTCAACAAATCTTATATAAGACAGTTGTGAGAGGCTTATTCACTCGCTGCAAGCTACGTGTGCGTTTGGGACGCTACAATGACCACAAGAAACATTTCTTTCCTTGTCTCTCAGTCTGCCCTCATCTCTGAGTCTGCTGCAGATATGTTTATCCAGTCAGAGGAGACATCCTTTTTGTAGGTTACACCCTATGATCTTCCTGCAAGATGATGTGTTGGTCTCATCAAAGCACCTTTAGTTCCGGAGGCTTGCCAGAGGACAGAAGCTGCCATGTCTGAGCAGAGTTGGTCACAAGGGTGGGGGAGGGGGTGGAGAGTGACACTTATCAAATTAGAGAGCTTTTCAGAACCTCGGCAATGGTTCTGAGAGAATTCTTCTTTTATGTCCAAAATATTACACAAATTCAGTTTTATTGTGTTTTTTCTTTCATAAATGAATCAGCAACTCTGAAATTTTAAATGGGTGAGAATTAGTAAGTATCAGCCCATTCCATCATCTTATCTAACTGAAAATCATATGTGTACATACACACATTCTTACATATATACACTGGGCAAATGGGGCATCAGGGCCACTCTTAACACTGTGCTGTCATAACATATTTTCATTTAAATCCATAAATCAGTACACCTGTCCCATGTTATTGTTTTATTTGATTCTCTGCTGAAAGAGAAGTAGCTTGGAGCATACTTCTCTGATTTGACCTTCACTGTGCTTCAGATTGGGGGGGGGGGGCATGCATAACACACAATGTTGATTTGCTCAAGCATTAAACAGCTAACCAAACACATGCACACCCACACACACACAAACTTCACCATCTTTGCTCATCCGTGTTGTGTTTTGCACTATTCTGCACACACCCTGCTAACACCACTGGAAGACATCTCTGCACCCTGATATTGGTTTCCACCTCATGGTCACTCCTAATCCCTTAAACACCCCTCACAATCCAGCCAGCCTGTGTTCATGACGCCAGCACCCTGCATCTTTCTGTCATACTGTAGCTAGCTGGGACATTAACTGCAAGTCAAAACATAGTTCAGGGGCAGCCTGATAGCCATGTTAGACGCAACAACACCAATATCCATTGGCCGTAATGACCGGTTGATCAGGGTGACTGATAATGGTAGGCTGGTTGTTGTCTGGAAAGCAGTGGCCCTGAGCAGGAGACACCCAGTAGACTTATATGTCTGTAGGTTAACCCTGCTTCTAGACCATTTAACCTGGAGATCAAGGTGAATTCTCTCCAATGGCGTCCTTCAACGAATGCCACTGATTGATTTTTTATTTTTATTTTTTTTTATTTTTTTTGAAAGTTTTTTATTGACACGGAACATTATTCTATTGTGTTTGGGCAGAGGAAGCCTCTGGATGTATCACCAACAACAAATGATTGTATGGTCATTTAGAAGTTGCTTTTTTAGGCAGGGGTGTAAGAAATATGTTTCATTTACCTTGAATTAATTTAGTAAAAAGAAATATCTCTTCCATTTATCCTCCTGAAGCTTACACTTTTTAAAAATTTAACTACAGTCTTGTTTTCTAAAGTTGTGGTTGATCAATGAACCTTTGTTCTTTTAATAAGAGCAAAAAATACAAAATCCTTCATTTAATTAGAGAGTTGGAAAGCTTTTAAGTGGATACTTGATGGAAAAGGTCTTTGTTGCTGTTACTCAGGTTAACACAGCAATTTAACAAGGAGCATTATTAGGTGAGTGGATAATGAGGTATGCTGCAGATGTGTGTGGGAGCATTTGCCTGCATGTGCGTCTGTATGCATATGCACATCCAAAGATGAGAATAACAGACACAAGTGGGGGACAAGTAAGGATTAAACAACGAGGACCCGTGCATTATACTCCGCTGCGCGTCGTGGTGTTCGTCCATGAAGTGCATTAAAGCCATATAATGCACAGGTCCGAGTTGTTTAATCCGCTTATTCCATGGTCCCACACGGTAAACATTTTCCCACAAAACTTGCTAAATATGCTTAAGTGTAGGAACTATTTTATGTTGGCCTCGATGTACTTTTTATGCTAAACAACCGTTGTCGCGTTTCTCTCATTCACCTGTAAAAAGCCAGCTTATCTGAAGCAGTCGAATAACCCGTGATATAAGTAAGAATTAAACAACGAGGACCCGTGCATTATACGGTTTTAATGCACGACGCGGAGTCTAACGCGGAGTGGTGTTCCTCCGCGAAGTGCATTAAAACCGTATGATGCACGGGTCCGAGTTGTTTAATCCGCTTATACCATGGTCCCACACAGTAATAACAAATGTTTTTATAATAAATGCATTTTTTTTTATTTACAAAACTTGCTAAATATGTTTAAGTATAGGAACTATTTTATGTTGGACTCAATGTAACCGTTAGCTGTTGTAACCGTTGTCAAGAGAAATGGAATGCATGATTTTCAGATTTTATTCAGGTACACAAAAACAACTACAAAGGGACAATTAATCCAATGACAAATCAATAGCATGTGTTGCTTAACTATTGTATTTACCACGTTGAATAAACTATTGCTTGGATTCTAAGAAATCACTTAAACTCTAAAATTTAACTGAATATTGCCGTTAGTATTACAGTTTGTAAATGAAACAGGCGCCTTCCCTTTGTTGGCGGTCCCCCTCTGAGGTTGGCACGGGTGTGTGGACTCCTCTGAAGTCGAGCCCTTTGGAAGAATGCAGCTCCAGTTTTTCCTTTCTTCTATTGAGGGTTCCCAATAGGAGCGCAAGCTGGTTTCACAGCGATGGCCGGTAACAGCCATGATCTGACGTGCCTTAAACAATCTTGTTTGACTCCTCGGATGTTAACTCCCTGTGTCTTTACTTTTACTGTTCTTCACGTTTGCTCTCCTCCTCTTCCCATTCATCAAATGTTTTGTTTTGGCCAAAAATGTTAAAATTCACCTCAAAATGCATGCTTCAGTGCTTTTCTCTCTTTCACCTGTGAAAAGCCAGCTGATCTGAACCGGTTGATAAACACGTTGCTCTAGTGATGCCCGTAGCGGAGTGATATAACAGTGATTTAACTTGCCGAACTGCGTGTGCATATGTACGAAAATAATGCACACCCTGTTGCCAATCAGAATCGAGTATTCACCCAGACCATGGTATAACTATGATTTAACTACATGTGCATATATACGAAAATAATGAATGTCAGTTGGCATTATAATTCTCACTGGCTATGGTATAATGGCTTTGTTATTATTATTATTATTATTATTATTATTATTATTATTATTATTATTATTATTATTGTAAATAGGTTTTCTTGCATTTTCCCAGTGCCTGATAATGGAAAGGATGTTTTATGGCATGTTATACACCCACAGAAAAGCAAAAGCAACCCTATAAGCTGTGACTATAGATTTTCACTTCAGTGGGTTAATTGCTCAGTAGTTCTTGTATTCCAAATATTTTTACATGGTTTTTATGATCACACGAAAGGTTATTGATCCTTCCACCTTTTCACAAATCCAGCATAGTTACACATTTCCATTAAAGCACTTTAGTATTTTGCCGTAGGGTACCTCACTGGCAGCGGCTGATGAAAAGAAGGTACAGAGCTACAAAGCTACTCCCCAGCTGTGCCATATCTTTGGACCATTTGAAACCACAGCAAATAATCACTTACTAGGCCATGTTTTAACTGAGGATTAAAAAAAAAAGAAAGATTGACTCTACTTAAATATATAATGATAATAATGATAATGATAACAATGAGAATGTTAAGAATGAATGATTTCTGACTTTGGCTAATTCAGTAGGTGACCAAGTAATTAGAAAGCAGTTTACTGCACAGCAAATAATGTAAGAGCATGAAAATTACAGACACGAGAAACTAATTTTCCCAGTAGAGAACAACAAACAGATTGCAGTGTTATCATAATGAAATTATGCACTAATAACACTGATGAGTTGATTTTTGCAGCAATTATTGAGATTAAATGTGTTGTAAAGCAGTCACTTACATTAGTTGTACCAGAAAGTGCAAACATCTGCTTTGATAAGCTTATTGAAATCTTTGCCTCACTGACACTGTTCATGATAAGTAAATTAAAAGAGACGAGACTTCTTGCATTGTAGATAAGAAGTACAGGAAATAGCTGCAATAAATAAATAATTAGTTTTGAAAATCACACTCTGTGGCTAAAAGTGTCGCTCAGATTAATGGAAAGCAGTGCGTGAACTTGTAATTCCTCCTTACTTATTCCTAATCTACATCTAGAAATAAGTGTCTGTGTGCACATGCTTTTCTCTGTGCACACTTTCAAGTTTCCTAAATGCAATCTATTTCTGCTCAGTAGACGGACTGACCACAGTGGATTTAGTGAGGGGAGCCAAGCGTGTCTCAGTGGGTTTCCACTGGGGCTGGCTGTGTTGACTTTGCCTTGGATGCAGTGGGAAGGCTGGGAAAGGAAGAGGGAACATTTTCATTGGTGTTGAAATGGAGGTGGTGAGAGGGCATTGAGGAATTTTGTGCCTGCTTGTCTAGCCCCAGGGGATGGTTTGAAGTTGAACTGGGTTCAAGTCTGAACTGGCTCCAGATGGCTGAATTTTAAGGAGTGTAGAACTCAAAGGTGGCAAACACTAATGTTATGACTTGTCTGTCAAAATGGATACAAGGTCCATAGATGAATGTGGCTGTGATGAATGTTGCCCACAGAAGTAATTTCAACAAACCAAAATTCATTAGGCAGTTGAGCTGCTACCTCCAGGAATTTTTACCGTTCTCAGTATTTCTTCATATGATCAATCCCCCTCAAGTTCTGTCATACAGCCACAGCCTCCCTACAACCTAGACAAGCTGAGTGGAAGATCAGACAAATAGTCTGAGAAAGCCTGAAACAGAACTGGGGGGAAAAAAGAACAGACAAACCAAGACAACCTTTGTGCCCACTGTGCTTAGCCAGGTGAATATTGCATGGGACAGTGCACAGTGATTAATGTCAGGCCATGTAAGGTGCTTGACCAGGTTACTGCACTGTAGGTTTATACACACATACACACATCCCATCACATTTAACAAGTCATAGTCATTGAGATACAACAGGGCTGCTTCAAAGCAGCCACTCTGGGGACAATTAGGCCTGACAACAGTAAATTAGCAGGGGTCTAAAGTCATGCTCTATTGGAGCTGAAGCTGTTGCATGCTGGGATAGGACTAGCTAGCAGAGGAAAGCAAAAGCTCTCCCTGGATACATAATGTTCTGGCTTTTACCATTGCTATTATAAGAGTGTTTTAGAGGAATGGGTCATTTTACATAGTGTTGCAGCCCCCCGCTTCAATTGCAGTCATTATGCTTTATACTCAGGAGGCAGGTGTTAGCCATAATAAATTTGTCAGGACATTATTTCCCTACACTTTGCCAGCTCGCTGCTTGCGATTACTTCTTTCTTTTTTTTATGTAATTTATTAAAGTGGGACCTCCCAGGCTACATTATGTTCTAGTTTTGCATCTGCTGGAGAATCTGTAGCTATAGCAACACATATATTGTTCCTGGTAGATGTTTAACTAGAACATACAACAGGGAGAGACACTTTATTACATCTTATGCTTTATGAGTTACAGTATCTTTGGGGTTTATATTATAGCAATGTTTAGCGAGCAGTTCAGAAATGTGTGCTCCAGGAAATCTCAGGTGCCTGGAGTCATATTCCTCCAACAAAACTTTTTATAGTGTAGCTTATCAGAGTTTGAGCTGCATTTCAGTTGTTATGTAGATATAACCAAGAGAAACGACTGCAGAAAGGACATCGAGCCAGCTGAATGTGTGTAAATGTGGATGTGCTCAGTGTGCACACTGAAGGTTTAACAAAAAAAAGTCCTCTCTAAACCTGCAGCTTACTTTAAGTGTCATCAGAAGCAATCTGTTGCTTTGAACCTGAACAGTTTAACAAGACATTGAAAACTCAGGGGAACAATGAACAAAGTGTGAGCTCAGCACAGATTCTTAGATTGTATTGCCTTTAAAGTAATTTCAAGTGACATGATCTCTATGGTGCTGGAAAATTTGTACACCTTGTACAATTTTCTAAGAAATATTTTCCAAAACACTGATATTTTCACACAAGTAAAGAAAGTACATAAAGAGAAACCAATTAAACCAATGACTGTGTTATTTTTACCCATTCATTGTGGAAAATGGTCCAATTTTGTATCTGTGGATGGTAAGAGTAACTTGAATTTGAAGATAATAATAAAGTAAAGTGTGAGTGAGTGCACTGTTTCATCTAAAGACTAGCAGATATTTTTCAAAGTCTGATCTTCTCAACTCAAGAGCATCATGGTTGAAAATAAAGAGAAATCTTTTATCTCAGAAAAAGAGTTGTAGATGCTTATCAGATTAAAGAGTTTGGCTCCACCGACCCACAGTCAGATAGACAGGAAATTTAAAACAACTGTTACCCCCACTGGGAGTGGTTGATCAACAAAGACTACTAATAGCTACGTATATGATAGTTTGTGAGATTACACAGTAGGTGACTTCTGATTAGAGGAAGTTATCTCTTTACATTGGCTAAAGTTAAAAATGATGAGTCCACCATCAGACGAAAACTGGACATTAATGGTATCCAAAGTGTTGAAAAAATAAATCTTTTGAATGAATTAACCAAAGTCGAATTTTTGAATTTAAACAAGAAGCTCTGTCTCCAGATCATGAATCCTGAGCTCACCTATCTATCATGTTGGTACTGTAGTTTTATGGTTCGGGCCTTTTTTGTTGCATCTGGGCTGGGAAAGCTTACTATAATTATGAACCAAATTCTAACAATGAATTCTAAAGGAACATTTCAGGACATCTGCAAGTGAACCAAATGTCAAAACATTGTGTCATGCAGCACTTAATGAGTCTAATCAAATTACTCTTCCAAAGAACAGTCATGTTACAGAAAAATGAATGACACTTTTTATCAATCACATCCCTGACTTTGATTCGGTGAAAATATTGTGCAAAGACCTGAATATGTCTTTTTTGCATGTCTGAGCATGCAATATGTTTTTTTATTGAGCCATGTTTATGCATACTCATGGAAACGTATTGAATAATTGGTGTTAATGTGAAATCATCTGTCCCCATCCATTTAATGGCTGTGCTTGGTCACAGATTTCATTGATTTATAGATGTGTTTAACATGTTAAACTGTTGCAGAAAGAAAATATCAGATTTGCTTCAATTAAGCAAAGAAAATCTTGGGATATTTATCTGTGTTTGGCTTTATAATAACTACTTTGAGTAAACTGGATGTCTGCGCTAAAGAACAGCGTTACAACTAGACACTTGTTTTGGCCTTCATATATTTGTTCAAGCCTAGAAGCAGGGCTGTAACACAGCACTGTCACATGTCAGGTTTTCTAGCCCACACTATCCGCAGGCTGGCAGCCGTCTTGTGTGTGGTGCCAAGTTACGCTGGAGGCATTAAGGATGGAGGGATCTAGTGTTTGTTAAACAGAATAGAAATAGGTGGCAATCCTTTTCCTTTATTGAAAAGAGCAGTCTCCTGTAGTCGTAAGAGGTCTTTTGTTTGGAGGCCTGTGTGTTTTGACAGGCCTGAGAGGAGGTAAGACTATAGAGAGGCCATGCTCTATCTTCATGTTTTCCTGCAGTAGGCTGCTACACTCCTCTTTCATTGTTGTCCTTCCACATTTACAAATACCTCATTCTCTCCTTTTCACAGTTATCTCAATTTGTTTTGGGTAATTAGTACCTCAATTAGCACTTGTTTAATCAGTTTCCTTTTAATCATTACTTGGCTTGAATAATGTGGTTTTGTATGTGCATTCCAGTGTGCAGTACTTCTCATTTGCATTCTTTTGTTGTGTCTTCATTCTTCAACAAGGTTTGGGTGCATGCATTTATTTGTCTCTCTCATTTCAAACATGTAGGCTTATTTACGTATAGATTGCATGTGTGCACCCCTGCTTCCCTGTGGTGAAGTGTTTGCCTGTATGGTAGCCTCTTAAGTGTTTTAAGTGTCATCTTTACCACTTTAGACGATTAGGGTCAGTAGATTAATGGGATTGGCTCATGCTCCTGCCCTTGTTTTCATAGCCTTGTGCCTGGGACTGTGGTGGGGGTAGTGGTAAGAGGAGGCAACATAGCTGGACGTTAACTGCAACAAATTAAATGGGATTAGTGTTGTCACCGAGATAGAAATGATCTTTGCAGCCACAGCTTTGCTTCTTTCTCCAGCTATGCTCACTTTTGCTGTGATACAACACTGACCCCTGCTGCATTACACGGTCATTGCACCCACATATTTGAGGAAGCAGTAAGACCGCGTTAACCCTTTGGAAGATTTCACTGTATCGTCCATTGGGGGTCACTGTTCCCATTTGAAAAGGAGGGTGGGAGGCCTCCCTTCTCTTCCTGCCATTTTGACTGCCTTGTGTAAAATATATCAGGGTTTGCAATATTGAATGCTGGCATAGGATCCGCAGCAGGTTCCATCAACGCTTCCTGTAGTGTCTTGTAATGTCTGCTAAATGTGGATTCACAATATTGCCATGAAAACAGCATCGTCAGAGATAATGAAATGCAGCTGGAACGTCGAAGGTATGTGATTTAAGTATGCCAGCCTGTCAGTCATTAAATGCAGCAAGCAGCCCTGCTACACAAGGTCAGATGTATCCATGTCAGTCAGAAGTCTCTTTGTGAGAAGCCTCCTACAATTAGCATAGCACCCATATAAGGAGAGTTGCTTAAATAAGATCTGTTTGAAATATTCACTACTCAGAATGAGGCTATGTACATTTAATGGCTTGTGATTTAAGAGATATTGTTCAGAGTTATGCGCCTTCAAGCGGGCAGCATGTGTTTGGTCCCATTTTTCCTCCTTTAAAGGCCATTCACACAGTAGCAATTGAACCAAGGGCTATAATTGTGTTTTCATGTACTATAGATCCTGTCATTAGGCCCCTGGGTCTGCAGGCAGTTATATGATGACAGCTGACAAGGGGGCGCGGCTACTTTGAGGAAGAAGGGGAGGGGGGGTGCACCACATGCACAAAAGCCACAATTACTTCCTGGACAGTCCCCAGAGCTCAGCGGTTGGAGTGTGTATGTAAAATGATGTGGGAGAGGCCATTTGCAAAACAAAGAGAGGGGAGGTTGGCTGGTGAGAAAGATTGCCTTTGTACGACAGAAGATGTATACCCCGAGGCGGGAGCATTAAAGTGGCAGACTGAGGGTTTACACACCCCCTGACTGTCTTTGAGGAGCCGAATCCAGATGGGGATACGGTTTATGTGGTTGAACTCCTTGGAGGGAAGAGGGTCACAGTTTGCCCCATCTGCCCTGAGGGGCGGAGATGGCCCCAAGGGTCTCAAGTCTATATGGGCATGAAGCGTCCAATATATATCAGTGTAAAGTTACAGGTTCACTTCTGACACAGGCAGAAATACTTTTCCACTATGTATTATCCGATTCAGATTAGTTTTTTCTGATTTTAGTGTCTGAAATCTTGCCCTGATACTCTCTAGACATTAACCAGATTATAGAGGTTATAGGAACGCCTGTCTCTTTGGTATTGTAGGGTCATTGTAGGGTCCATTAGTCAGTTGTTTTGTCAAAATGTCTGGTTATCTATTTGAATATATATATA
>JBBBVU010000012.1:24182091-24199290 GCA_037177055.1 Atherinosoma microstoma
TGCTTCACGGGCAGACATTTCTGGCCGTGATTCAGCCGCGATACGCCCGCGAAAGGCAGTGTGACCGGGCCTTTAGACAGTGATGTCACATAAAATGTTGAGTATGTTGCAGCTCGGTTAAATTATTTTAACTGTATTAACACTGAATTGCTGAAACATAATGGATTCCAAAAAACTTTCTATCGGTCTCTTTTTGCTCATATGCAGAAAAAAAAAGTAACAAAAACACATGTATCCTTCAATTTTTTTAACACTATTCGCTTTATATTCAGAGTAGCAGTCTAAGCACTCCCAAGCCAGCCAAGACACATAATCATGTCATGGATGTGCCCTTGGGCCCTTCCTCCTGACTAACATTAATATTTGTCATCATCTATTAATTAATTTGAGCGTTTAACATTTAACAGCTCAGTTTACACAGCATCCATAAGAACCAAATGCCAGAGGCAATGAATGCTACAAATAACAGCATGAGAGCTAAGTGGTGGAACACAATGTACTAGCTCCCGCTCCCCAGGTAGTGCTGATTTCTTTCAACATGGTGCTATGCTCACCGCACCTCTCACCTTGTCCTTCTGGCTCCCTGCTGTTCTTCAGTCTCCTTGACTTGCCTTCACAGTTGGACTACAGCTGCCCTTATACAGACCTGTCACTGGCTTAGATTTTTTCCAGATGTGATATGGTTTGTATCTGTACATGACTTTGACTTGTGTGATTTGGAAAGATTTATCTATGAGCATTTGAGCTTTGTGCACGCATTTGCTTTCACACATATTCTATGTAGTATCCAAAAGAATAAGCATCTCGGTGTGCAAGTGCCACAGCATCAGCAAACAGCTTTCATATTAACTGTGGTGGTATGTAGTACGATGAAAGAGATGGCCAAAATGAGCTGCACATGAAGTTCTGCTCTTAAATACATATTGTGTGCCTTTGTTTGTTGCTTCAACTGATGCAAAAGTATGATATGTTATTCAAAGTCTGGAAGCTCTGGGGAATCTGCCTTTCATTCTAAGGCAAAATCCCCATGACTTACATCTGCTATTGAATTACTAAAAGAACATAAGCAGGTGTTTTCATTTTGTCTCAAACTGTGCTTGTATGTCGACTCTTGCCTGTAGAAAAATTCCTCCTCTCCATTCTATTAACCATCCAAGCTTACTCTCACTTACAAAGGTATATTATTACTAGTTTAATTGTGGGATTTTCCTGCACTACAATTCTTAATTCATGATCTTCCTTTGTCTCTGTAACTGACAATCCACGAGTTTTTACCACAGTGTGGGGTAGGAGTTGCTTTTCTTGTTTAACATGTTAAATCACAAGGGAGAAGAAAAAAGCCTGTCACCCAGATAAAGCTGATTACAGTGCTTATCAGATACATGCAGATAATTATGGTCGTAATGCAAATGGAACAGCAGTCAAGATAAGACAAAGCCTCTCCACTATCAAAAAGCATAGCAGGTGATAAAGAGATAGAGTGTAAAACAAGTACCCAGCAACTGTTTTTGGTAAGACAAAGCAGGCATGGCGTGAATTTACATAGCATGGCACATGCCAAAGTTAGCTGGCCAATAAGTACAAAATCCCTGAGTTGCTGTGGCTATATATGAAAGGATCTGAAGCGCCAGTTGTGGAGGATTTTTTGTTGTTTAGATTTTCTGTTGAAGTGTTTGTTTCCTTATTCATTGTGAAATGTTTACTTTTTATTCTAAGCCTTTACTGGTATCTGATGACTTACCATTGCTACTGTTGTAGTAATGGTAAGCATACAGGCATGATGTATTCTTTCTTAAGACTCCAAGACTCTGTTGCACTGCTATTAGAACAATGTTATGGAGTAACAGACTAGGCCCTTTACTGTCACTCATCACCTCTGACACTGTAGTTTAAGAACAGAGTTCTCAATAAAATTAGTTAGATTTTTTGTATGATATCAGTGTAAAATGTTTTCTGGAGCCATCTGATACACTATAACATAAGCCCCTGTTGCTGATCTGGTTTGGTATTGAAATCTGGCAGCTACTGCATGATGTTATCTAAATTTCTAACTCAGGGACACCAGCATAGACGGGAACAGATAAGGTAAAATTCCACCAAACCAAACCATGGAGTTTAAACCAAAAAAGATAAGAGCCAAACAAGAACTGAACAGACTTCATTTCACTTCAGAAGACTATTGTCTTGTCTTCTTTGTAAACCAGCAGAAATCTTTTGACATTTTGCCAATAATCACTTTGTTATTGCTACTAAGCAGGCCTAGATGTTCCATTGATCTGACCCAGATGACCAGGTATTCATATCCTTGTAAAAACACACAAGGGATGGAGATGTAGAGCAATGTGCCATGTTATGTTTGCTTTCTGCACTCCCAAAGGCCTGGCCTCCCAGCTCCATTTATCAGTTGTGTTTGCACAAGGGGGTAATTTGTAATATTCGCACAGGGCTTTGGAGATAGAGCAGAGGGACAAAGGGTAGAAAGGAAATCAGCAGTTTTTTTTTTTGGTTTGTTTTTATCAAAACTGCTGCAGAAGTTATTTCACAGATTTCTTTATTTATTTATTCATGAATCATTTAGGTTACTTACCTTTTGACTTCATTAATTTAAAAAATCTAAATGTCAAATATGAATAGTCACTTTTCACTTTACTGGTTAGAAATGTTTAAAATGATGTGTACTACTGAGTGGACTTCAGTAAGATTGTCTTCTGTTTATCATTTAGCACTTAACTCTGTCAGACCTGATCAGACACACTATTGAATCAAGTTAGAACATTGGGTCTTATTCACCAACTGTTCTTATGGACACATTTCCTTTCCTAAGTCCTTTATACAAACTTTTTACGGATATTGTGGCATTCATGATCATCTTTTTATTTCCTCCAAACACTCGGAAGTACTCTTACATACAGTGTTTGTATTGTTTTTTGTTCTGTTCATTTGAATACAATAATGAAAGTACAGAAATTCATAAAGCATTTTGTTATTTTAGAATGAATAGCCAGACATTGCAGATCGAGTCCTAGCGTTATAATTTTTTTTCAGGGGGAAAATAAAGCATTTTTTTAGTCATTCATTCAAAAATAAGTCAGTCAAAATGATATTCAATTCTATTGCTGGTCCCCATAAAACCAACAGTTCAAGAGACAGCACACACGTGGGCATTAAAGCACCCTTGCCATATCCATCCATCCATCCATTTTCTGTACCGCTTAATCCATGCAGGGTCGCGGGTGGGCTGGAGCCTATCCCAGCAATTCCTTGCCATATCAGTTCCCACAAATGCAAGAAATATCACTACGTAAATGTCCAAGTCACCCCTGATTCCCAGATCCACCTGCAGAATGTGGTCTTTAATAATTAAAATTGACTCCAACAGTGTCTTTTTATTATAATGATTAATTTAATTTGGAAATCAAGTTTATGCCCTGGTCGCCTGGTTAATAACACCATTAATGTTTGGATGATAACATCAAGATTGATTTTAAGATTATTTTAGTAGTTTATAAATGTCTTAATGGTCTTGGGCTTTCTATTTTATCCGACCTCCTTTTAGATTACGAACCCTCGCGGACCCTGAGGTCCTCTGGTACCGGCTTCTTAGCTGTTCCCAGAGTCAGAACCAAAACTTTTGGGGAGGCTTCTTTCTATCATTATGGCCCCAGACTCTGGAACACCCTGCCGGAGGGCCTCAGGGCTGCAGAGACTGTTGATGTTTTTAAAAAGAGGGTCAAGACGCACCTTTTTAACTTAGCTTTTAACTGAATTTTTATTTGGCTTTCTTTCTTTATGTCATATTTATTTTTATCACTATTTTTATTTGCTTATTAATTACTTTTATTGTACTGTTTTATTCAAGTACATTGCTCTTATTATATTTTTTATTTATATTTCATACCAGTTGCTTTTATTTGATCTTACTGTTTATCATAAACTCCAGTGGTTTCCTCATGAGGATCCTTCACACCGGGGGCTATGGCTGCGCAGTCCATGGGGTTGCTGTTGTGGGGACTGCCTTTGACAGGTTGGCCGGGTGTCCTGCCCCGCAGCCTTATAGCTGTGGTGTGGACCTCTGGCTTTCCTGATCTGGGTGGTTCCCTGTGTTGGCGGCCTCGGTGGTCTTGGGTGGGCTGGCTCCTGGTGTGAATGGATCCCCAACATGTTTTTTCCTCACTGTAGTGTCAAGCCAGATTTCTTTGAATCCTTTACATTTTTGCTCAGTTAAAGAGACAGAAGAGTAGATTGGGGGGTTGGAATGCATGTTGTGTGTGCATGAATGTCTGTCAGTGAGAGTATGATTAGGTTTGTGATTTTAGAACTGTTAATTGTTGTTTGTTTTTTATGGAAGGCACTTTGTGTTGCTTATATGTATGAAAAGTGCTCTATAAATCAATACATTTGAATTTGAATCACTGACCAACTGTCAGACTGACCTGGAGGTTTAATTTCATCACTTCATCGGTGAACCGCATCTTAAAAGGATGCCACAGGTAGCAATTTGCTTTACAAACTGTAGAGGGTACAGTAGACTATATAATGAAAATGTATTCTAGAAACTAGAACATGAGGATGTGCCTCCTGACGAGCTCATGGGACCAGATGCAGGCTCGCTTTCCAAGTTCAGGCTTAATTAATTACCCAGTTGAACATAAATCTGCTTTTATAAGATTCAAATCTCACTGTGTGAAAAAAAATTTTTTAAACCATGTGTATAGCTTTAAAAAATGAGGACAGTCATGCTTCAGTGCACATCTTTATTATCATTTCTTGTTTTTATAAAAAGAAATTGCCATTCTGTCCCTGGCCTCTGTTTGTTTAAACACAACCCGAAAGTATTGACCTTTTACGGGCATTTTTTGGGCGTTTACCTATGCAAGTAGGGCCAGCTAGTCCATTCTTTGAACTCAAGAGAGACTGATATTCACCAATCACGGAGGAAAAATATGAACACTTTTTCAGTCTACGAATATTTTGGGAATCTGATGAAGGATTTTTGTTAAAAAAATGTTTTTCTGAAGTGCAACTTAAGATCAAACTTAAAAAGATTTGTAAGAAGATATTGGTGAGGCTCATTGCTGGTAAAAGCTTTAGGTTAAACTTAAGAAAGCACTTAAGTAACTTTCTGACCTTAGAAATATGTGTTTCTGACACATTTTGATAGCAGTGGCAGTGGCATTTATTATGTACATTCCTGGAACCATTGTTTGCCAGAAGTGGCCTGAGGCTGAGAAACCTAACTTTACAACATTTGTTTCTGGTGCACTATGTTGTGTTAGAGCTGAGTTTTGCTTTACATACCGGTTCACATGCTAGCTACTGGCTATCAACTGTTTTGAAGGTGTACTGTGGCTGATTCATTAAAGAAATGCATCATGAGAGGCATCGGGGGGAAGAGAGAAAAAGAAAGAGAAAAGGGCACAGACTAAGGTATAGGTATAAGACAAGAGTCAACATCAAACTGACTTTTACTGGCTGGAGAGAGCTCACGTTACAGGTAAGATGCAAGATGGATTCCGAATTAGCCGTCGATAGTGAGAAAATATGCCAAAGTTTGGTAGTGCTTCTTTAAGACACAATGGGCCGGATCTATCAAGATCCCAATTTGAGTGTTATAATTTGCCTGTGCAACCTAGAATTTTGTGCGTGGGGCTGGACCACGGTTTGCGGGTGATTTACTAAGATTGCTTGCGCAAATGTTGGCAGGTGCAAACGTGTTGGAAACACCCCATTCAAATGAGGGTTTTGCGTGTTTTGTGGTTTGCAGTGCGGTCAGTTTGGAGAGAAGAAAGCGCAAAATGAAACTGACCTGGTGACGATGGAGATATTTGTGGAAGAGACCAAAATGAAAAAAAAACAACATATAAATATTAAATGAAAGTAATACAGGTATACCTGCAGAGCCTCAAAAGCTGCTAGTTTATGAGGACATGGATAAGGAGTTGCTGCCTATGTTGTGCCAACATGGTCTGACATCTATTACAAGGTGCATCTTCTGTGACACTGCAGTGAGGCGGGATACTCTGGCCACGGCAATGCTGTATCTATAACGATGGTCATTAATGTCCGCCGAGAGGGATCAATGGTGGGGTTCAGGTGGTGGTGGGGCTATTGATACCAGCAGGTCTCGAGAGTGGAAGGAGAGCTGCTCGCTGGAGGTCTACTTCAGCCTCCAGGTTAGGAGCGCACTACCCACTGTGCGTATCTAAGTTAAAAAGGTGACATGAGTAAAAATGGGAAAATAGAAAGACATAATTAATGTCAGATTTAATAACCATTGAGCTAAGCTGTGAATCTTCTGTTTCGTTTTTATAAACTCAGGTTGAATCCTGTGTTCCTTTGATGTGTTGATTATCATTAAATTTAAGAATGAAAACTAAATGCGTGACTCCACCAATCATCAGAAAATATTGTAAATCAGACTGATGCATCTGCACTCCTGCAGAGGGCTGCTTCCGCTCTCATCCAGTTTCCACCTGATTTTCATAAGTGTTAAATATAGGCTCAGAAACGGTGACTGCACTTTTAGTGAATCACATTTC
Source organism: Atherinosoma microstoma (assembly GCA_037177055.1). Taxonomy (NCBI): domain Eukaryota; kingdom Metazoa; phylum Chordata; class Actinopteri; order Atheriniformes; family Atherinidae; genus Atherinosoma; species Atherinosoma microstoma. Next base: position 24,188,631 of record JBBBVU010000012.1, read on the forward strand.
TCATGTAAAGCTGATTATTTCGCATCCACTCCTCTCAGCATTCTGCACGTTCTGGCCGAAACGCCCAGGATGCATATTCATTCAAGGCAAATGTGCATTACTGAGTGTGGGCGTTATTTTGGTTGTGTAAAAGGCGCAATCTTTAGCGTGTCCCTTTAGTAAATGCTATCAGTTTGATGTCCATGTGTAGTCTGGGGATTTATTTACACTGTCACACAACAAGGAAAAAATTATTTACGTTTTAAGTCAAACCATTTCAGACTTACTCATTATCATAAATAAGGGTTATGCTATGGAAATACCCGTATTTGTCATCGTCTGTGGTTAAAAGGCAGAAACAGTCTTCCAACAACCTAGTCTTGACAGGTTAACACACAGCTAAGAAAATCTGGAGCAGCATCCACAGTGATAATTCTGATATTGTCATTGCTAAGAAAAACACAACTGCAAGTATATGTGATGACCTGGAAAAAAAGTCTTGTGATGTTTTTATCACCACAAGACGTTGTGATCAAAGTAGTTTCACTCCATAGTGAAATTCAAGGCAGACATGGTTTCTGGACTCGCAGCTGCTGCAAAATTTGATGATGAGAATGAAAGAGAGTTAAGGATAAAAAGCCTTTCCATCCATAGAGGGTCAAGTAGATTTGTAGTTTTACTATATCTGTGACAATGGCTCCAGCAGAGATTTACTGAACACCAGACTGATAGAAATCGCAGAGTGGTGAGGTGGGGTCTTATGGGAGTAGTTTTCCTCACACTACTGGCCGTTCTTTTGATTAGATTAAATAGCTAGATGTGCTATAAAGTTTTTTTTTAAATTGTAGCACATAGTGCAGAACAACATTTTAGAGTAGGAGTATTAGACTTGGTTGTGCCTTGACTGTTAACAAAGCAAAACTAAGATAATGTTTAGTAAAATCAGACTAGCTTGACGCTAACCCACTCCTTTGTCCCACTCATTTCTCTTTTTAGAGCTTAAGCACTGGTTTAGGTTCTATCTTTAGTTAAATACCTCACTAGCTGGCAGGTGAGGTTACATGGCATTTATAGGAAAAAAGGGCATTGTTCAAACAGTCACAAGCCTTGAGGGAGAGTAGTCATGTTCCTGCATCAACATCTGAGAAACAAATGTCCACAAACCTTGCAGTGTCACCCAGCCTCATCATGGACTGTTTATTAAGGTATTTGTTGTGGTCCAGAATAGGGATGGGGATAATTAATTGATGATCAATTAATCGATCGTTAAGAATTTAATTACATTTGTTTTTAATCGATTAAACTATTCCATCTTTAGACTCGTGCTGAAGTTGTATGTGAGCACATATTTTCCAGTGTAACCATTGAATGAATCCTATTTAACTGAGTCGTTCATCTTGTAATAAAGATCTAAATGAGGAAACACACTGGGTTTCTTCTACTTTCACTGCATTTTAATATAACCTATAAATATTGAATTTTAATATAAAAATATTAATGATTAATCGATCATTAATTCTCCTGATAATCGATTCACACAATTTAATCGAATGCCCATCCCTAGTCCAGAACAGTCTCATTTGCTTTCCAGGTTATTTGTTTTACCTCTTGCTCTAATCTGCTTTGTTTGTTTATTCCTGTTTGTAACAAGAAACATGCACTCAACTATCAACAATGATACCTTGGAATTAATGAATATATTGTATGTTGTCATCATCATAGCACAGAAAATGAATAACGTGAGAAGTTACCACATTACAGTCAAATCAAAATAAAACAACACGACAAGACAGCTGTGCAGAGGACAGCAACCCAGATGTAACCACACAAAAGAGCAGAGTCAAATGAAAACTATAAAAACATGGTAGAAGACAGATAACATGCAGAAAGTAAAATATAACGGATGCAATCGAATCCATGCCAAAGTATTTTAAAGTTGCCAGCAATATATATTCATTTTAATCGCGTGTCATTATTTTATATGAAATAAACACATTACTTTGTAGTTTTATTTTTCATTGTAAGGTTGTGTGCATGAGTGAATGAGTTAGTGAATGACACAATCTAAAATGCTTGGGTATGATATTAACCTTCATAAGGTATTAGTGCAGAATATTTACTGTTTTATTAGCATGGTAAATCTGCCTCAAACTACCACCTTACTTATACAGTATGTTTGGCTGTTCAGGACTTGCACTGAAAATAGCAGTGCAAAGGAACCTTTGTTGCCTCCCTCAGGAGTGTTGATCATGCTGGTTATTGAGGTTGCGTAGTTGACAGATCCTCCTCCTCCTCCATCCTCCAGGCCTCTGTCCAGCTCCTAGTCCAGGCTGAGACTTTGAAGGCTAGCTGTTGAGATTCAGCAGACAGATTCCTCCTCTGGGGAGCTGACATCATTAAAGCTGAGAGCAGCTCCTACCTCCTCTTCAGCTTCAGCAAGGGAAGAAGACAAAAAAAAGAAAGAGAGAGTGATGGGGAGTGGAGGAGTGGAGGGCAAGTTTAAGCAATGCAAGGTCAAGATTGCAGCACAATTACTCCAGTAGCATCGTGCTTTGGGAGGCCAAAGCCCCTGACTTCTCACCCTGCCAAGGTCGCTTGGGCCGCCCCCCAAGACAATTAGCCTCCCAATATTCTCCTGTGATTTTCTCATTCACCACTCAACTCCAGCACTGATCAGTACTTCATGCGCTATAAGTTTGTTACTCCTGTATCAGTTCCCTACTGTTGATGTTACTTTTTCAACAACTCTGCAACTCCTAAAAGAACTACATTGTACACAGCAGAAACACTACGGCCCTTAATTTATTAAAGGTTTGCGCGTGTTAACACATATGCAAACTTGTTAAACATGCTGCAGCTGATTTGCTAAAAGGTCAAACCGAGGATTGCGCCTGTTAAACAGGTAAAATAGTGCCGCAATCCATTTTGCGCATTTGCCTTGAATGAATTTGCAATTTGGACGTTTCTGCCAGAACGCACAAAATACTGGGAGGAGTAAATGCAAATAAATCAGCTTTGCACGCGCAATGTGATTTACCAAACGTGGAACTAATTGCGTCATTAAGAAAAAACTCTGCTCTGTCGTAGTTAACTGTTTACATGTAAGTGAAACAGTTAATCATGTTGATGTTGTTTGAATAGAAATATATGGATGTTGCTTAAATATATTGGTTATAAATTAGCCTATATGTTGAAAATGAGAAATAAATCTGTTATTTCCATACAAACAAACACAAAAGTACCAGAAATTGGTACCGTTAGGTACCAGTATTGATTCCCAGGTACAGGGAAACGGTACAATATTGGTTTAAATGTGAACTGTACCCATCCCTACCCGCAAATCATAGAAACACAACACGCGCAATCTAATTGCTCCGCACGCAATTTTGGGGATCTTAGTAAATCAGGTCCCTAGTGTTTTCTTAAGCAGTTAACTGTGCACTGGACACACTATATTCACGTTTAGTTAAAAACAAAAAGGGAATATGAAAATATGTTTGGACTAGAAGCACTCGAAGAGCACAGACCTCCGCCTAGCCATTGCGTCTTTTTTTATTTTATTTTTTTTGTGCCAATGATTGTGGGCAGTCTTTTTTAGTTAGAAGCTCTAATGGAAACATTATCCATATCTCCCTGTGGTAAAGAATTCTTTCAAATATGCCTGGATCCAGGTAGTTATCCGGATCACCCCCAAAATCTAATCTCTTGTTCCTCTATTACATTTCTAAGATTTCCTGAAAATTGAATCATAATCCGTCAATAACTTTTTGAGTTATGTTGCTAACAGACAGACAGACAGACAGAAAAAACACAATGCTGCCAAATACATGACTTCCACCTTGGCGGAGGTAATAATAACATAGTAAGTTTGCAAGAGTTTTAAGATATTCACTAAGACCATTTATATTGTTCAAATATAGGTCAAATAAAAGAAAATTATACCATATAAACAAAAATATGTTTGTTTCTTTTATGTTTCTTTTTTTTTCTTGTATGAACAAATGTATGCACTGGCTGGATTTGATCTCTTCAAGAAAATTAAAAAAGGCCAAACAAAGCTCAGTCCCATGACAACAAATGCTTTACATCTAATTATCAAGTCCAATTAGTTTCCTGCAGTTTTGTTGCACATATTTACAATTGGACACTATTTTTCCCATAAGTGTTTCCTGTGTGATCCCATGGGGAATACGAGAGACAGCCTCATTTGAGGGATCCTGCCAATTAGAATGCACAGTGAATCTCCCTTGTAAGCTTATTAAATCATTATTATCCCTATTAACTCAATTGACATGATCCTCTTCTTCCAACGTTTTATGTAGTGCACAGGCTCTGCAACAAGCAGTGACTGTCAGATCATTTTATATCATGAGCATGCTTGCACCCAAATAAACACACACACAAGGCATTATTGTGGATAAGGATTCACAGATATCGAGGCCCAAATCCCAGCACATGTCAGCATTTTGAGGGATCATATAGATGCAAATGCAGCCATGTAATTGCAGAAGCAGTAGATCTGTGCTCTCAAGGCTGCATGCTGTCATGTCAATGGCTGATTCCATCTGCTTTTCATCATTTCTTTCTTTTTTTTTTATTCTCCAAGACCTGATTTCCATACCAATCCAAAGCTTTGGAATCCTCTCATCTTATCTGCTCTCCTCCTCCCTTTTCCTCCTCCACCACCTCCTCCTGTTCCTCTTCAAACTCCTTCAGCAGCCTATCTCTTATGTCCATGCAAGAATGATGGAACTGACAGCAAAGAGGCAGATGTCACAGCTGAGCACCAAAATGACAGGAAGGAGGCCTCCTGCATAGTTTCTGTTCTCCTCCCATCCAACTCCAAGGTTCCAACTATGCTTGCCTCACTTCTCTCTTATCTGACATGCACAAGCTCTTTTCATTAGTTCACACTGCACACCTTCCACACCCCACCCCTACACCCCACCCAGTCTACTGTTGGCCTCTCCACATTTTCTTTCTCACAGAGAGGAGTCTGTCTTCTTATGGCCTCTTTTGACCTCCCTTTAGTCTCAGCAGTTTTATTTTGATATATATCAGATGAACGAGCTGCGTTCATGCTGCATGTGGGCTGAGGGGGTTTTAAACGTCACTTCTTTAGACCTGTGTATAGACACAAATAAAGGCCAGTGTGAAAGTAGTCTGGTGTGTTACTAATATGCAAATTAGTTGTAAGTCAGAGGAGTAATGATCCTTTGCTTGTCAGAAACAACTTGGCAAGAAGTCGTGTATTTTTTTTAAGCTTTTTGTACTTTTTTGTATTACCATGATTTAGGGGGATACGCCACCTGTAAGTCATCTTATATTTTATTTATTTATTCATTTCAATAGTGCACTAAACAAACAAGTTAATTAAGGTCTGAGACCTTAGCTAGCTTCTTAGGGGTAAGGTTTGTTCACAGCGATCACCCTCGAAGACCAAATGGTGCCAATATTCAGTCAGCAGTCATAAGGTTCTGCACACAGAGCAGGAAGGTTATTACAAGAAAGCAAAGTGGTTTCTTCTCGTCATTTTATTATGGAATTAAGATATGATACTTAATTACAATGGAGGAAAGTTGACCTTTAAAATTGCAACAGAGTTTGAAAATGCTCATTGCATTGCCAGTAAAGGAACTTCAAACCTCGGTCTGACTACAAAAAAATTTCCGGAAGACGTAGCAGACTGTGCAGTGGTGATCTGTTCAACTGCAGCTGGACTGCAAAAATATGATCTCGGTCAGAAATAACTTGATATGTTTTGAGAGCACTGTGGTCTGGTGAAGCTATTGAACATTTTGGCCTCAATGAGCAAACAAGGGGTTGATGGGAAGCTCTTCAACTGTGAATGGTGGTGAACTGATCATTCTTTAGACTTGCATTGGATTCAGGGGAAGATTTCATATGTAAATCATCATATGTATTACTGTTGTCTTAAACTGCTACATATTGACAGACAACTACATCTCGACACAAATAAAACTCTGGTCTGTGATCAGCTTTGTTTTTGTTTTTCTGTTGTTTTTTTTCTTGTCGAAGCACTAGCTCAGAAACTCATCTCCCCAAGAATCATTTAATGGTCAATTATTTCTTTTCCCCTGCAATTTGAGAACTACATACTAATTAATGACAATACTGTAATAACTACTTGTTAAAATATTGTGCCAGAATGGTGTACTTTGAAAGACATTATTTTGAATACCGTTGTTTCAAAACTGATTTAAACTGTTTAGTAAACACAAGACTTAACACTGTAGATTATTTCCCTTCGACTTGAATGAAGCCAAAAAATATTCTACTGTCCAAACACTCATAGTCTGGGTTGGGATTTTTACAATTCAGCACCCATGCAAGCACACGCTCTCACAGATAAATCCATATGAGTTCGACAGCACACATTCACAAGGATCACACACACACACACACACACACACAAACACACACACACACACACACTAACACTCGTGCACACACAGTTCCACTCCTTCATCTAGCACATAACACTTCCTCCACAATTTACTGGTAGTGTGTGCTATGCAGGCATGAGATAACGTCCCAGAAGTTTTCCAAGGGCAGAACGTGTGCTCAGACATCAGAGGGAAGCCGCGTCGAGCCGAAGCTGATTCTCTACATGTGTTGCATCTGCCTTCTATTAAAAAGCCCAGAGCGCTCTGGCTGTCTCTGCTCCTCTCGCACTCTCTCTCTCAGCCTGCAAACTATCTCCTGACTTGCTAAGACCTTCTCTTTTTCTGTCTCTCTTTCTTTTTCTGTCTGTCTCTCTTGCTCGAAAGCTCCATCTTTTTATCTCTTTCCTCTAAACTTTCAGTTTTCTCTGGAGACCTTATTTGGGCAGATTAGCTTTTGGCACACAGTATGACAATACAAACTTTTATCATTAAGAGTGAATCATTATAAGTTCAGTGTTAAATAAGCACATTTGGTGTCATTTGTTCACTTTGTATCATGTTTGCATTGTTGTGTGGTGATTTCTGAAGTTAAAGATTCTGCAGCTGGCTTTAATTGTTGTCATTAGAACTGCTTAGCCTAAGTAGAGCCTGATGAATATCCCTTATAATGTTATAAGCTGGTTTTATCTCCCCACAGATATATCAGTGCTGGCATATATGCTGACTGCTAAGTATTGGGATCAGGCAGTGTTTACAAGATTGGCATAGGACAGTGTCTTTGAGTGTTACAGCAATTTCTCAACTTCTGCACTCAAATTATTGCTGATGGCTAATCAGACACTTCATTAAACTGACACTGTTCTCACGATGAAGTCCAGCTCACTTACCATTAGCTTCCCTGTGTTAGCTACAGTAATGAGGCATTCTTTGTGTCTGTGTTTTCATGTACTGAACTCTTACACTTCCCAGAATTTTGACAGTCCGTGTTCGACTGCAGCTTTGTAGACCACCGATTCTGCGTGATGCTTTCACAGACTGCTCACATGAAGCGAAGCTGCCTGAGTGTAACTTGTCTTTCCTGTGAGAATGTCATGTGCTATACATATCTCGGTCACAACGTTTTTAGAATATAGAAGAGTCTTCGTGTTAAAAACAATTACTATCCATGATTCATGTGTGTTTTCTTTTTATTTACTTATCTTCATCTTAACTGCCAAATATACGTATCCTTATTTATCTAAAGATTGTCAGTTTTGAACATCTTCCACTGACGGCACATCTCTGGCATTTACGCGAAACTTCACGTCCTCTGTTTGTCGAGGTGTAAAACGCTTAACATCCTGTTTGTCGCTGAATGTTTCCGACAATAGCACATGTAAAAGCTGTCATTAACTGGCACTGTTCTATCATTTGTAGGCCATATGGGCCCCAGAAATATAGACCCCAAGGAAGAGCAGTTTGCCAAGATAGCAACTTAGGGGAATTGAAATAAACAATAATTTAATAAGAAACAGCCTGGCTGGATCTCTGATGTAATTCTGTAGCCAAATGTTACCATCTCTGAAGTGATTGAAACCTCACGTGAAATGTGAAATGAGTTTTCTCACAAGGCTTTTGCATTAACAAACAGACAAAGGATTATCATTTATACCCAAATAAGTTGCTCCAATGCAATGTTATTGACCTAATTTCTTTAAATGTTCAGACTTGAATCTTGCGTTCCACTTTCTGATGATTGTTAGTCGGCTGCAAAGTGGACAGCAGTGAAGTGAGAGCATATTGATAAGGAAACATAATTTCACCCAGATGTTCCAATTAATGACACACTCCCTCGTGTGACTGAAGAACACTTTCTAAAGTTAGTCTGTTCATCAACTACCATTTTTTAATCACATGCTCATTTCCTTTACCCCACAATCTCATCTTCAGTGTTTTAATTATGTTGTGGTGAATGATAGCTAGTTTTAAGGTGTGTGTGTGTGTGGTTGACGCGTTAAAAGGAGCCATTTTGCAGCGCTGATGTCGTCTTCAGCTGATAATTATTTCAGATTACATTAGAGGAAATTAAACATTTCTTAAAGTACGTGTGAGGGTGACAAAGTTATCAAGTGCAGACTGAGAAGAGAGTGTGAATGTTGCACATCTAGAATTATAATTTTTTTTATTGCTAATAAGATCATTATCATGTGTTAAAAAATAATTAGTGGTGTTGGAGCAGTTGAGTAGAATGGTCATTTCTGTGCATGGATGAGAGCTAGAAAGTTCCTAATGATAAAGACCAATCAAAGCCATCTTTTATATTATCAGATGAAAAAATTATGACATCATTTATACAAACACATGGTGAGAAGTGTTTAAAACTGTGGACTGATACTAAAGGCTAGAATCCACAATTTCTTTTTTAAATGGCAGTGACTATCATTATGCAATGGCAATAATACTTGTTTTCCATAATTTTGTTAACGATCCAATATAACCTAAATCTACATTAACTCATTCATTACAGACCAAGGTGTTTTCTTTCATGTTAAACCATTAAGTGAGTTCAAGTTGGGAAAATCTGTGTGTTGTCATACTTTCTGTAATTTCAACATCTGTCTGGACCGCTGGTTAGTCCCACCAACAGACTGTTATCGACTGATAAGAGTGTTTACGCCAGCCTTATCTCTGTCCATTTAAGGGGTTATAGAGTTGAGAGTCATAAATGATAAATCCTTTCCACATGAAACTGTTGCAGAAATTGAGCTAGATGCAGCTTGCCTACAGTTATTATAGTCACAGCGTCAAAACATGTTGACCTGTATGTAAGAGGCAAAGTTTATCTCCCACTTTCAGACATATGAGAGATAAAGTCAACCCTGTGGTTGACATATTGCTGAATGCAACAAAAAAAACATTTCTTCTCATACTTAAGGGAAGATATGTTTTTATTGTGTTTTTTTGCAAAAGAAAAAAACCCAGTAATCAAATTATTCTATAAAGAACCATCAAAAAAACCAACCTTGTTTAAAAAAAACCTGAAAAGAAATATATCATTTACATAATTACAGTGGCACTTTTCTTTAAAAAATAACTGCAGGACTAATAGCACTCTAGTATTTTCATTTTGCACCAGACTTAATTACTAGTCTTACATCAGTGACATCTGTTTGTTTGGGAGACGTGGACAAAGTGCAGCTGAGGTTGTGAAATTGTGTGCAAACAATGTTATGAAACCACATGATTTTTTTTATAACAGATGTAGACGTGCATTTTTGTCATTACCTTGAAAATGCTCTCGACAAGCGAGATAAATACTTGAAAATGATTAAATAAATAATTCTTGCTTTTACCTACTAAAAGGTTTCACTGACCACAGAGAAAATTTGGCATTTCAGCTCTTTCAGCAGCCAACCAAAAGTTGTTTTACAGACTTTGATATTTTTTTGTTTGTTTGTTTTTGTTTTTCTTGTCATTCAAAGCAAACTTTGACCCGCAATTTAAAAAAAAAAAAAAAGAGAGAGATTACAATACAAGTAAAGCCCTCAATGTGAACATCATTTTCAATTTTCATGTAAACTTGCATAAATCTTTTGTAAACTGTTTTCAATACTATTAATGTACGTAGAAATCAAAGCTGTGTGTTTCTATTAGAGAAAAAAATGAAAGTAAGTCTGCATAATGTTGACTTGTGTAATAAGGAGCAGAACACAGATCCACAGTATTACCCTTGCTTTTTTTTCATTGAGATTATTAGCATTTTGACATCAATGACCCAATTGTTGTTGAAGCTTTGAGAAGTGGTTGCCTTGAAGTGGGAGTGGAGGAGAGAGGCGTCGGGGGGTTCTGCTGTAAGGTCTTCTGCTTATCAGTGCAGGACAGATACTGTTCGTATGGTCCGGGCTGACAGGTAAGGTGTGTGTGTGTGTGTGTTGGTTGTAGTTCTCAGTGAACCCTTGGGACAGGTCCTGAGGGATGTTTTTTATATTTGGGAGCAGGTGCACCTCCCCTTTCTCCTTGTTCTCTCAATCCCCCAGGAGGCATATGGTGGGAGTGATTGGAGAAACCTGAGGCCTACAGGGAGCAGTCTTCCTCCCCAGTTCATCTGTTCTAGTCAGAGCCCTGTGGGATGCTCAGGCTCTCCCGAGGTCCCAGTTGGCTGAAAATCAGGCTCCTGCTTTCTGGTTGACTTCTTTGTCACTGTGTCGGGCAGTCACGATAGGCAAGGCAAGGCAAGGCAAGTTTATTTGTATAGCACATTTTCAGGTTCAAGACAATTCAAAGTGCTTTACATA
>JBBBVU010000012.1:24199390-24210104 GCA_037177055.1 Atherinosoma microstoma
GAGGTCCCAGTTGGCTGAAAATCAGGCTCCTGCTTTCTGGTTGACTTCTTTGTCACTGTGTCGGGCAGTCACGATAGCTGTTAGCTTTACACAACACAACACTATATCATCATTTTTGGACTAGGACAAATGCCAAATACCTTGTAGGTCACACCCTCTAATTTGTTAGCACCATACCTCATTTGTAAGCAGTGTTTATTTTAATATGCCAACTCCTGTCCTGTGCTGTTGTTATTGCTTGGAATGTAGACACCATCTCACTGTGATTTTACTGGCTCATATTTGTAAACCACCTTACAAATGTGATATAGTGCATGAATGCAGAAGAGCAGAGCATTACATGGGCATTTTAGGCCTCGTGTAATATATGTTCTCTTTTTATGTGGTCATTTATTATAAGGCGAGCTCTATGAATAATGTATGATTAAAAAGCATAATGGATACACTGGGACTCGTCAAAAGAAAAGCAAAAATCCATTTGCTCTCCCTGTTGTAAATCCACTCGCTTGTCCTTGGGCTAATTTCCAACTTGGGACTTGCTGAGGGAGTGAGTGTATGTCTTGATAGGGAATTCAAGGATGGAGGTGTTGTTTGTGCTGTAAAGTGAGGGAGTGATGGTGAAAAGGAGGGAGAGGAAGAAAGAGTGATATAACACATGGATGAAGAGCAAAAACAAGTAACACATCTCTCTTCTGATGCATTCTTTCTTTACATGGCTCTACCTCTGACTCTGCTTCTGCTGTCTGTCTCGCTCACCATCTTAGAGCTCCTTCCTCTTGCCTCCAAGCAGCTGCCACTACTGAGCCTGAAGAAAATGAAGGCAGATGAATCAATTTGGCCTGTGGCCCTAAAGTGCACTTGTCTGTGCCCCAGCTTGGGCGTGAGGGATAATGAGCCAATAGATTGAGCTTGTGCTGCAGCCCGGCACTGAACGCCAAGGTGTCTCCTCCTGCCACACCAATGGGCATACACATTCACACATACACACACCGCTGATGCCTCCCTGAGCAGCGGTAGCAGCTTGTCGCTGGGTTAATAGGGGTGAGGGTCCTTTGCGCAGGACACTTTTCAGAACAAATTAGAGGAATGATCTGTATCCGTCATCTTCAGCCTTTTCTATATTGCCTTCCCTTGTCCTGTTCTTGGAAAGCCCAGAGAGGAGCAACGTAGTGCGAGGCAGAAGAGCATCAAGACAGATAGAAAGGAAGGAGCAGGTGGAGGGGCAAAGTCCAAGATCCTAGAGTAATGAGGATTGACACTGGGACAAGACTGAAGCATAGCCTCCCTCAGAGCTAATGACAGTTGATGGCAGGCTAGGGAGAGACGAGGCAGAGTGAGAGGAGCTGGAGCAAAGGGGAGAAGAGTGAGGTCATAACTAACAGCCTCTGATTTAAGGGGGGAAAGGTGGGAGACCGCACAGCTATTTGATGCCCCCCCCCCTAAAAAAAACCAAAACATTCCCTGTAAGTTGAAGGAGGAGGGAGGATCAAAGGAGCAGGACAACAAAGCATCACCCACCGGCCTCTAGCCAGCTCCCTGCTGACAAGCTGCAGATTGATCGACACTGCAAGGGCAGTGAGGAAGGGTGAAACGAAAAGGAAAGTTAGCCAAGCCTAGCATGATCTTATGTGAACCACTGCTGTCACTGTCTATGCCTTGGCTAGCTCTTTTTCCACAGGGGGTTTCTGTGACTTAACCCAGGGTTAGAGTAGTATAAATGAGCAGACCTCAGTCAGCATTACTCAACTAGGGGGGAAATTAAGATGCTGGAGGGTCCTTTGAAGATAATTAAAGAGCACAGAGCGGCAGCCTCCAGAGACAGACTGCAGACATGTTCAATACCGAGACTAATGGAGCTAATTTCCAGTACATTATTCATGTAAAACACAAGCCCTTACTTAGCTGTGGGTTTTTTTTCTGTTTGTCTTCTATCTGTAGACTTAAGTTACACCCCCACCCCACCTTCCCCACCCCTATCCGAAACCAACACACAAATTACTCACATTCACCCACGGCTTCAACCTGATTAACCTTGCCCCAGGACAGCTTGGGCCAAACTGCTAATGAAAACAAACACACACAAAAAGGAAAAGCAGTTCCTAAAAATCCAACCCTGAACTTAAAGTTGGTCCATCATGCTTGTCTGAAGTGTGTTACGAGGGTTCTGCCTTTCAATGGACACGCACTCTGACCTTGGACCTATGTCAACATTTGAACAAAATGTTGTTTTCACAATAGACAGAATATTTATCCCATTTTTAAGCTTTCAAATTTGTCTTTTAATGTTAATGACTAGACAAAAAAGGGAAAAAAAAGAAGACCCACACATGAAAGCTGTACAGTTGGGAGCTAAGGGCCAATTAAACACCTCCCTAGATGCGAAATTAGTCCCTACCTTAATCACAGGCAGTCAGGGTTGCCAATCTTTTGTCAGAGTTGGTGAATTCCTGCCTAGATCAATTGCTATTCTGTCCCATTGAACAGCAGCTTGGGGAATGGCACTTGCACACTGCATCATTAACCAAGGTGCCTAATTAGATACTGTGCTCTGATCAATTGCCAAATTGATTGCAGACTGGGTAATGTAGCCCTCGGGCCCTGGAGGAGATGGAAACACTTTGGGTGCCTTCAGGAATTTGTCAGCAATACTGATGCTGGGTAAACAAAGTAATCAACGGCAACACTTGACGGCAACATGACACCGACTGTACCTTGATGCTGTGTCCCTGCTTCCATGTTTGCTCGCCTGCCAAGAAGGATTGCTCTCTTTGTGCTCTCCTTGAGAGGAAGAAATCAAAAGGGCCACCTTCTATTTTGAGATTCAAGGAGTGATTAGCCTGACAGCTAGTCGAGAGAAAGCAAAAGAGGCAGCGGGAGAGGCGGATAGAGGTAGAAGTCAAACCTGATTAGGCCCACCTGCCAGCTCTCCCTTCCTTCCATCACTACACCCTGATTGCTAGGTGGCAGCTCCCCCTCCTTCTCTGCTACACTCATCCCACCCAGCTCCTTACCTGTCACTATTGACCTCAGCGCACTGCTAACACCCCTTAGCCAATCAGCCTCCTCGCCCTGGCGACGGCAGAGTAATTAAAAGGGAATTGTGTCTACTTGGCATGTGAGCTGGTGGGCACAAGGGTAGACAAACACTCTCTCTGCTGCCCTGCCTCCCTCCCTCTCTCCCAGCCAGGTGGTAGCGTACAGGACCTGTCAGATTAGCTGATGACCCTTTTAATTCTAGCCCAGCCGGGGGCCATAATTGATATTTACCAGGAAAGGTTAATTGTAGCAGTGATCTGCTTAAATTACAGTGGAGATCAGGAGACCAGGGCCAGACACCACATTTGCCACCAGGGGAGCTACTACATGCACACTGCTAGTCAAATGGATTACACCCCGCGGCCATCGCTGCTGTACTCCAAGGTGGGGAAGCAGCATGAGACGTTTTGATTGGCTACCCCTGAACCAGCACTGAGTCCTTCTTGCTGAGTTCACCAGCCTCTCTTCTGGCTGGAAATTTGGTTACATGCCAACCTGATGGCCTGCAATAAAACAAACCATCCATGTTGGCACTAAAGTTGCTATGTCAGTCACAGACATATAGAGTATACTTATGTAAGCTTCTAGCACTGGCTGTTTTCTGTAAAAATAACAATTGATCGTAATCATAAATGATTGTTTGATGGAGGCAGTTTTTCTTTGTGCTGTTTTATTCTAGTTTTTTTATTTATCTATTTTTTTCTGGCCTCAGAACACTGTTTTTGACCTTCCAGTGTTAACTAATGAATAGCTCAGAGCTAACTGAGGGATTGCGCTAGATGGGGATTTCACTTTTTGTTTGCAAAAGCTAAAGTGAGCATATGTTTGACTGTCTGTGTTTGTATAAAATGTGTGCACTGTGCAGCAAACATCAGGTGGGTAATTTTATCTTACCCAGGTTGGATAATAGTTATTGTATTAATATTCAGCACACTACAACGGAATTTGCTCTAAATTATGAGATTTAGAGAACCCAGCCAGCACATTTGGTTTTATTTGCTCTTTCTTCCTTTTGCTTGCCAGTATGACTGGCACAGTTGGGTTGAGATTTTGGGTACCAGGTGTTTTTGCTACAGTCAGTTCTACTTTGCATTTATCCAAAGTACAAACTGACACTGGGCAGTGAAACAACCTTGAGTTTGCTTTCAGGAATCATTTACAGTCAGTTGAACCTATTAAGGTTATGCTGTATTGTTATGAATAGTTGTCTGGTTAGGGGTTGTAGTGAATCAAAGGAAATAAGATGATCAAGAGTAAAAGACTTTGTCGTACACATGGTTTTGTTTTCACACTGTGATTTATTCCATGGAGAGACTGAAGCTCTTTGAAGCTTTTGTATTTCTTTTAAAAGAACTAAAACAAACTTTATTTAAAGGTTATACGAAAACTTCGTTGAATAAAAAAAAAAAACGCATCACTTGAACAGCTGCACTTGATTTAGCAATTACATGCTTAATGGACAGAGTTATATTAGGTTATTCAATCATCATAATAACATGCAGTTATTCAATTGCAGATCATTAATATTAGACAGTCAAGAGGAAAACAGATGTATATATGTATTTTTTTATTTAAAGATATTTTATATGTTTTTAATGCAACCATGCCATCTTATTAAAGCAAAAGAGAAAGTACTGCAGTGTTTTAAAGCTAGCCTAGCTTTAGGTGTACACTTGATCCATCTGAAATGTAACATTAATGACATTTTCTTAGGCTACATTGCTCATTTGTAAACATGGTGGTTTGATTCATCCCCTAAGTGTATTTTTTGAGGATGACTGTTTGTCTTGTGTGCCCTGCAGATCAAACCTTTGGCACTACGTCCGGTCAAAGTCAGCGAGGATGAGACATTGCAGGAACTCAGTCGACCGCACAGAAGCAACTCCAAGGAGCAGCTCAGTGAGGTGAGACCTCTCCCCTTTTTACAGACCCCCCACAGAGAGCAAAGGTGTCCATTTTCACAGACTCAGGCAAGTAGCCCCTGAGGTGGGATATAGAGAGTGGACGAATGACAGCAGCACCAAGTCTGAGATCAGAGGGCAGCCGGTGCAGTGCAGCTCCTGCTGCTCCCTGCTCTCACCTCGTAAAGCCCCTGTGCATTTAGAGAAAAACTGGTTGGCTGCCAGCGCACAAGACAGGAAATGATTAGGTCAGTCGCACAGCTTCAACCAGTTGGCCTGGCATTACTTAAAGCGTTGTTAAATGTAGACATGACCTAAAGCAGTTCAGCCAGGTGTGGGCTGACCTTGCCAACCCTAGAATGGAATGAGTTAAAGAAATTGTTCCAATTATCGCTTCACCAGCATCCACATGCCACCCCATTTAGTTGGATGAGTAGGTGAAAAAGCAAAATGGAAGTCAGACGTTCGTTCAGCATAAGTGATAAAATAATGCAATTTGGATACAGGGAAAGTAATGAGAATTTATGCAAAATCCCAGACGGCTTATTTTAAATGAATGTAGAAATATTCTTCGTAACTAATGCCTGTCAAGCAGGCCTCCCAAACCTAACTAAATTCAATCAGACTGTTCATTTAGCTGACGAAAGCAAGAGAAGCGAGAGAGAGAGGAAGAGAAGGAAAGTAAATAGGCAGCTTCCTTTTCCAGCAGGGGTGAAATAATGGAATGAAAAAAAGATTTTTAATGAACTTATTAAAGCCATTGTTTTAAGCTATTCAGCATTCCAACTGAAAATCCAGCCTGCTGGAAAAAAAATCACTCAGCTTAATTTTTCTCATATTTATTCTCTTTTTTTTCTGAGCTTCACTGTTCAGCTCTTCTTGCACACTGTCCCCCCCTCTTCCTCTCATACCATTTCTCTCGAATTTGTGTAAAAGGCTGTCTTTTAATGAAAAAGTCAGCAGGAAGAGGCGGGCTTGTCAGATAAAAGACCGACGCTTGTTGACAGCTCTGACAGGGATATACGACAAGCACTAAGAAGGAGGGGGTACGAATGAAGGGGTTGTTGGAAGCGGTGGTGGTTGCGGTGATGGTATGGGGGGGGGGAGGGGCACTGTTGAAAATTGCACGCTGTAATCGCCTACGGTGTTAGATGTGGCATGTCTCTCTAATCTGCTGCCAAATAAATGGTGCACAGACGCTGATCGTTGTAGCCACAGCATCTATATCTATCCATCTCTCCCTGTCTGCCTGTCTTTACCTCTTTTTCTATCTCTTCTCTGTCTTTCCATATGTCTGTTTATCCTCGGCTCTGCTGGCTGTATTCCACTTGGTGCAGGCCTGAATGTGACACACAGCAGCGTTCTTCCTCAACACGTTCAGTCACTATCTCTCTTGTGTTTCTTATTTTTTCAGCTCCATGAAATCTCCACCACCGCACTGAAAGCACTGCTAATTTTCATAAAATGTGCTCCACCACATCAAAGTGGCTCCCCAGCTTTAAGAGCTCTTAGCTAATGATGCCGCTTCGGCAATGAGTAAAATGGATTTCTCTTGTCTTACCACCATAGGAAATAGAGACAAATGCTACATGCGGACGCACCCGCCCGCCTGCCTGTAAAAACAGTCATGCATCAATTTGGGAGCAGGGGGTAAAAAAAAAATTGCAGGGGATGTTGTTTGTTCATTGCCATGGTCGGGTTTTTATCTGTTTATTTTGACTAGGTAATTGTGCCCGCAGTGCAGCAGGGCTCCAGCACTAAGCCACACAAGGATTAGGGAAATGCAAGGTGGTAAAGAGGGTGGGTTCCACTGCATCTGTGTCCTGTGGAAGAGAGGGTGGCAGCTGTGGTGCTGTAAGGGGTGTCTAACAACCTCCTGCATTCGCCAATATCCACCCACTTGCTCCTAAACCTACCCACCTATGTGATTCTGCTGCCACAGAGGGCATACATGTTCACATCCCTTTCCTCCTTTTGGTCCTATAAGCTCTGATTGGCCCGCCTCTTAGCTTCCCCGCAGTGACAAAAACCAATAGTCGAGGTTTGGAGGAGATTGACTGGACCCTCCCCTCATATTGCCATGTTTTTCTTTTCTTTCTTTCTCATTTTCTTTTTTTTTCTTCTTCTTTTTTTTTGTATAGAGAGTGGTGGAGGGGGCATGGAAATGGGGAGAGGATTAGGGGGTGGATTTAGCAACATTTCTCTTCTCCAGGGCTGTTTAGTTAACCCTTAAATGCCGCCAGCATCCGCCCCATCCCTCTTGCCACCAACCACTATAACCACCACACACATACACACCCTTGGCCGCCACCCTCCCCCACACTCCCTCTCTGGGGC
This sequence comes from Atherinosoma microstoma, assembly GCA_037177055.1. NCBI lineage: Eukaryota > Metazoa > Chordata > Actinopteri > Atheriniformes > Atherinidae > Atherinosoma > Atherinosoma microstoma. Next base: position 24,206,665 of record JBBBVU010000012.1, read on the forward strand.
GGGTTCTTAAATCCTTTTGAAGTCCTAAGCGCTGCAGAAATCCATTGAGAGCCATGTATAATGGCTTTTAAGAGAGAGTGTTTAGCTGTATGCCGACCCTATGGCTTATGAACCGCTGGCGTTTTAATAGATCCCCCTTCCCCCCCCCCTTTTCCCCCCCCTTCACCAGCACTAAATCCAATGGATTGTCCCTCATTATCATTTAAATAAGCCTCTCTCTACTCAGAATGCTCCAAGTTGAATGAACTCTACACAGTAAGACTAATTCCAAATGGCCTTGGCCTCCCTCCACCTATGCACATATGCATTCACACACACAAACACACACACGTATACACTCATTTAAATGCTGTCACAATTTGTGCACACACACTCACATCACACACACTCACACACAAAGCCAACAGACCACATTTTCCCTGGACCATACTTTTGGCCCTTTTTTTTATCTACCGATTTTTGCCTTATGTGCAGTGTTTTGTGCCCTCTCCTCTGGACTCCTCTGGTTATGACAGTGAGGGGAGCAGAGAGGTTGAGGAGAGTGGGAATAGCCTTTTGATTCCCACAGAGCCTGCTTTCCGGTTCACGGCAGGACTCCTCCCTAATCGTCACCGCAGGAGCCGTCCTGCGTATCAGAGGGGCACACAGGCGTTGATGAGGGTTGATGCCTAGAGCAGGTGTGGGAGAATGGATGAGGATCATTGGGAGGGTGCAGAACAAGGAGAGTCGTGGCAGTGAAGGTGTGGGGGAGGTTATTTTGGATTGAAGGTGGACCTATGGATGAAATTGGTCTAGCAGAAAAGTCCCCTCCAGAGACCAGGGGGGAGAAATTGCCAATCTAGACAGAGGAATAAAAGCAGTGAAAAGTGGAAGTGGAGGGAGGGATTTTGAGATTGGTATTCGTGCTGAGCGCTGACACACAGAGCCAGGGAACAGAACAAAACCCAGCCTTTTCTGTCTCCATCTTGCTCTTGTTCAGCATTTAGAGAACTGCATTAGAATACACAGGGGGAGTAGGGTGTGCCAAAACACCGCCATAAATGTATGAAGAGCAGTTTATGCTGAATACAATAGGGATTAATAAAACCGTAATAGCGTTTGGTTTGGTTCCAAGAGAAAATATTAGAAAGATCAGATAAAATATTGATATTGTAGTTAATCAGTGTTTATTAAAGAACTATGTAAATGTGGTAAACAAATGTAAGATCTTTGTTCATTAAAGACATTAAAGGTATAAAAATGAGCTATTTTTCAATTTAGCAGATTATATATGCTGAAATATCTACCAAGTTGGTGCTACTCAATGTGACGGATGTTCATTTTGTGTGCAAATACTTGGAAAATGATGATACCAAATGAAGAATAAACTAGTGAAATACTGGAACTAATACAAGCATTGAACAGGAGTCTAACATGTAAGGCTTCGAGAGTGTAATTCTCAGCAGGACATGAGTGATTGTTCTCAGGGTTCCACTGAACTCCCCCTAATGTGCAGGCTGGATTGAATGGGAGTGATGTGTGCAGGCATGGGGTACAAGGCAGGGTGGGTAAAAGGTTAACGTGAATATTGATATTAAAGCGACGCTGCTTCATCATGTCTGTGTGAGCGAGTGAAACGCTCCTTAAAGGTCATCCCTGTTCTCCTCTCTCTCCCTACAGAGTTCCACTCACTCGCTGTCAGGCCGTGGCTACTCGGTAAGTGACATTTTCATGCTTCATAGCTTTACGGCAGAATTACAATCTCCAACGACCCGCTTTATGGCCCCAGCGCTCGACATTTTAATTATGTTAAATAGAGTAATGGAGAAATCATGATATTAGGAACATTAATTCTGGCTGACTGACTGATTAAATTGCGGGAAGGTGTCCTGCGCTACCTTGGCGAAAAGTGCCTCGTTTTATTGGCATTGATCAGCGTTGTTCACCAGTGCTACAATTTGGCTGTCAGAATTTTATATCTTCCTGCACTGACTATCAGTGGAGGATCTTTCTCACATAGCTAATATATCTAAAAGACTTTTGCTTTCAATGCTATGAATATCATTTTTCATGCCTATTATACTGTTTGTGCATCTGCTATACACCTTCAGGAAGACCTCACGTTAAAAGTGTTGAAATTTGTTGGAACATTCATAGGAGTGCAATATGTTTTCTCATAGTAAGTATATGACGATTCAAGGAAAATGTGCCCAGGAGGATTATTATGTGATATCATGGAAAACCTCAGCTTGTCTGGTTGAACATAAACTTGCTCAGACATTGTCAGTGCAAGATTATTTTTATCTATTGACAGTCTCTGTTGCCTTGCCCCCGTATGTTCTCAAATTGTAAATTTGTGCTCCTCTGCATCCTTTGTTTCAGTGATGCATCTATTCTCAGTGTAATTCACACAGCAGTTGTCCTTTATGTCCTTTGCTTAAAGGGGAACTCATAAGAGGAACATTCTTTAAAGTGTGCTACTTTTAGCTGATGAGTGGCATATGGCAGTTCTTATTGCAGCTCGGAAGCAATCATCCAAACAAACAAAACAACTATAAATGGTTTGTCATTCTTAATCTGCCTCAAAGGAGTAAAGTTAAAGCACTGAACAAAGCTTAACTTCAAAAGACATTGATCTCAGCGCTATCTCTTTTCTTATGTTGGTTTAATAGAACATGTCACATTCGTATTCCCCAGCGGCCGCATACTCACAGATGGATGAAAACAAACAAGACCTTCCAAAAAAGCTTGTGGAGCCCTTTGGCTCGAGCTGTCAGTTTGAGTCGGCATGGAACGAGGCCTTCTCTTTATCTATGGAGGAGGAAGGAGGGATTCAGACAGAGGGAGAGGGCAGAGATGGAGGTGGAGTTGGCTTAGAGGTGGTGGTGTGGGAGGAGGGGGCATTGTGCAAGCAAAGGAAAGTCTAGTAACGAGGGCAGAAGTTTCATGTTGTCTGGCTCCCCTTTCCAGCTATCTGATGGTGCTATCTGCAGTGTTTATAGCCTGCAGGCACCTCCTGGGTTCTGAGCTCTGACTCTCAATCTGCTCTGCTGCAGGGTCCGCTTGATTTCTGGGGGCTGCTTATCTGTAAGTGCTTCAGGCTTTACAGTATGATGGTTTCCTAGGGGGGGCTTAGGGTGTGGGGTCAGGTGGGCTACAGGGAACTGCTGGGTAGAGGCTGAGTAGGTAAGGGAGGAGGAGTTGGGTAAAGAGAAGACCAGGGGTTGGATAGAGTGTTAAGGCCAGTGGAAGAGGAAGAGCGGGGTGATGTATGTGGGTGAAGGGCGGTGGAAAGTTGGGCAAGGTCAACGAGGGAGACATTAAGGGTGTGGTGGTCACCACGGATACCACTGATTAGTAACCTAATTGTTGATAAAGGATAAAGAGATTAAATCAAATTAGATTTTATTCAAATTTTTCATGCAGAAGCAGCACAAAGTGCTTTACATAGTAAAATCAAT
>JBBBVU010000012.1:24210400-24240454 GCA_037177055.1 Atherinosoma microstoma
TTTTTCATGCAGAAGCAGCACAAAGTGCTTTACATAGTAAAATCAATTTATGCATAAAAAAAAAAAAAAGAAATGTAAAAAATTTCACTCACCAGCATATAACAGAAATTTAACAACACACACCTCATTATAGTCTCTTTCACACACATTCATACACGCATGCTCACAAACAAAATGGGATCCCTCCTGACAATTTTTCCTTTCTTGTCTCAAGTTGAAATGAACACACCTATTTGTCAATGTTTTCTTAAGTCTATATTTTTATGTTGCCTGCTGGGCTTCAGTATAGTTGAGAATAGTTTAGACAAAAACGTGAAGGATGTTCCTTCGTTTTTCTACCAGACACAATATTTTGCACATAGCAAACACTTTTTTGCTACATTAAATCGCCATGTGTTGCATATGGTTACTTGCTGTTTTACTTTCTCTACCTGTGTTATATTCAGAAAAACCTAAGATGAATAAACATAAACAAAGTATTATTTCATATTTCATCATCAAGTGAGACAAAGTTGCCACATCAGTTGTTATCAAGACGATGTTTTTAACTATCAGTTAATAACTATTTCTTCAGGCTACTGAGAATGCATCTTAGAAAGTTGATAGTCAAATAAATTTTTTGTTGAAATCAATTCATATTTGATTTTTTCCCCCAGCAATTTCCAAGGCTGCCAAATGTAAAAGTATTATCTGTTCACTTTTGTTCCTGCTCACATTTGTATTATAAGTCCTAGGAACACCAACAAGTATATTACTTCTGTTTCTTCATACATTCCTATGAATTTTGTTCATTTTGTTCGCCAATCGCTGTTTATGTAAGTTTATAATTAGATTTCTGGTCAAATGTATTCAATCTGATAGTGATTATGCACCGCACTGCCATCATCTCTCAAATCAAGAAGAAGAAATTGCTTTACACTTTTAAATCAGCATCTTCAGCTGTAACAGTGGACATCCACTTGGTGATGTCACATTTCAGCCAATATCAAACACAAACAACGTTAGTCCTGGTAATATGAGACAGATACACTCAGCAACACTATGTGGAACACCTCCAGGAAATTGACAATAGTGTTCCAAGTTCTTAATATAATTAAGAACTGTAATCTTTCCAGAACCTTCACTATAGCTTGATGCCTAACGTAGCTGCCAACATTATTGTTTGGATCAAATGTAATGAGGAAGTGGAGCACAATCTCAGTGTTGTAAATTTACATTAAAATATAGAAAACATTGAAAAATGAATTCAATCAATTTTGAAATGATTTGCTTATCCCGAACAGTTGAACGGTAATGTATGCCATAAAGGATCGTAAATCTTTGCAAATATTCTTTTTTGTTTTTCTTGATAAATTTTCTTATCTTTGTAGTTTAATGTGAACTGCCTTAGGATATTAACATGGCATGTTTATCAGCATTGATGGCATGCACTTTCAACCACTGGCCCCTCACCAACCCTCCATCCCTTCATACAGGGGTCTAAGCCTAATCTATGGAGCATTGAGTCCAGTACTGATACACGACAGCAGGACTCAGCCCCACTATCTAGGTCTCTGTGGAAGACTGGATATGGAATTGTTTATCAGGTCAGCTCTCTCCTGTCTGCTTTGTGCAAGCTTCATTATAGCCTCCGCTATGTTTGGAAGACAATATCTGTGCCTTGTTTCCTGCGCCGCTACCTGCTTGTTGTTCCAGTGGAGATGGGCCTGGGCTCAGGCGATTTATCATCCTCTCAGGGGCTCCTTGATAAAGAACCCAACATCCCCCTCTGCACCTGGGAGATACGTGCTGCAAGAGACGGGGAAAATGTCACAAAATCTCTCTGCAACTATCTGCCCATCCTGTCGCTACCCCTGGGCTGGATATATTGTATAAAGGAGGGAGACATTTTAGCTAAGCAAAAAAAGACAACACACCAACCTTTCCTTTCAGATGAAGTGATTGAGCTTAAGTCTCCCACCCCCCATCTTTTGAAACCACCCAAGGCCAAGCTGTGGCTCATGTTTTCACGGATGATAAAAGCATAGAACTTTGTCTGTGACAGTATAATCTGACTAGGCTGTTTTGGGAGGACTTATCTCTACAATGTCAGAGAGTAAAACCTAAGCTGGAGTGTTTTGGTTGAGCGAGAGTGTTTGGAGCTCTCAGACACACCCGTTCTTCATTTCCCCTGCTCGGGTTGTCATAATCTTGTTTAACGCTAAATGAGTCTACACTCTAAACAGAGCAGTCTCAGAGTCATGTGCGCATCCTTAAACAGCCTTGTTTAAATTGATTTGGCATTCTCGACCTCCATGTTGTGACAAATACACTTCCTTGTCTGAGTGATGAGGCTTTTACACAAGATCGTTATCAAATACAAGGATTATGTCACTTAATTATAATAGAAGCCATTAAAAGCTTCACGCTTTATTTAACAAAGCGACACAGATTCACTGGATTAAACGCTAAACTCCGCAACTGAATATGAATTAAGTGCAAATTATATCTAATGCGTAGAATCGTTTTTGCAGCTATTTTTTTGGGCCATCTCTGCTTCTTCACTACCAGTAAATGAAACTTCTTTAGCGTTTCTCTGTTTCTCTATGACTGTCTGTTTCTCTCTCTCTCTCTCTCTCTCTCTCTCTCTCTCTCTCTCTCTCTCTCTCTCTCTCTCTCTGTGTATATCTGTATCTCTGCCTCTCTCCGTCTTTCTCGCTCTGCTTACTTTTTAGTGGTGCGTGCAGGTGTCTCCATACCACTGGCTCTGCACATGGTGAAAATTAGTGAAGGAAACCAAGTGCCCAGCAGGAGTGGGCTGGGGCCCTGACATTGTCCTGGCCTTGGGGTGGGGCACTGCTTGTCAGGGGCCTCACTATGAGGGCTGTCCGCCTTAAAAAACCTATTTGTTTATCCCTGTGTGCGGTCCGGCTTCAGATCCTGGGCCCTGCTGCTCTCTGCGCACCAGGGACCTGAGCTGTTGCCGCTAGCAACAGATAAAAATTGCTGTTAACCACAGCAGGTCCCACAACACATCAATCAACGGGTGTGCAGATAAAGGCTGCAGGCTTCTGGGGCCCCGGCTGAATGGCACGGTTGAAAATCCTTTTCCAGTGGCTGAGCACAGAGCTCAGATGATAGAGGCCTGCTATCATTCAGAGCTGAGGAGGGAAACTTCATTTTCAGCAATGCAGCTCAGGTTTTGTTCTAATGGAGATGCATTAGAACGGCACCAAACACAAAGGGGACTCCAGGACTCATTTGAATAAAAAGGTGACACAGTGAATTAGTGTTGACTGGGCCAAGAAAAAAAAAAAAACAGCACTAGCATAGTTCACTTGTTCCAAATGAACTCTTAATTGCTTTTGCCGCTCGGCTTTGCTCTTAAGATTGCTTAAAAGCTGGTACGTTCAGCTTCAGGGCATTCACATACCACATTTATTAAGAGTGAATTGAGATCAACGATTGGAAATTACTGAGCAGTACATCCTGTTAACCCAAACAGGCATTAGTACAAATGTTTTTGTCTCTAGAGGAGACTTCAGTGGTTCATTCAAACCTTTTTCTGTCTAATTCCACCACCTTTAAATCAAATGCATGTTGATGACTTTGGTGCCTGGTAATAAAAAAGAACAATAATGATCTTTTCTTATATTAAATCCAGTTATTGTATTCCCACGTGGAGCTCTTTGCTATCACCCGTGTTGGAGTTAGTCCAAATGAAATACAGGCTCTCGTGGGTAAAAGCATTACTTTTATCCCCCCAAGCCCAACCTTGATTATCATCATTCCTAGTTTGTCCTGGATGCACTGTCCCCTAACTCACATTTGCCCCACTTTAAACAAATAGGCCTATAATGTAAAAATCAAACCATGCTCTGAGGATTTGTTTACTGCAGGCTTTCTCACCATTAAGTTTCACAGACACTGTAGACAAATAAATGGGTAATTCTACTTTATCATATGTTACATATACCACAATCAAGCAGCAATTACATGCTCCTTCCATTTGTAAGAGCTCCCATTGCCGACATGGATGTTTTAATGAGGGCTGTAATGAACGCTCAGGGTGTTTGGCAAGTCTCAGAGATGTTGCTGGAGCTTTTATGGCTCCCCATTATAACGTACAATTTGCATCAGCAAATTACAATGCTCCATATCATTATCCTGCACCAAGGCCCGATCATAAATTAGAGCTCCAATTACAAACATCTATGTGGGAATAGGGAATGAATACAATGGCAGCCCCCCAGAAGAAGACAGGAGGGAAAGAAAGCCTCCTGTGGATTGTGGGATGAGACTTCCATGAAGGTGTGATATTGCCATCAACCACCCTTATGGTGAATTTGAGCTTCCAAAAGAAATAGACCTTTTTTGAGAGGGAGCGGGGTGTCACGTCTGCTGTATCTGTTTTGGCAGTTCCATATGTCATCTTTTACAGCACTGTGCACATTGAACTTTTCATATTTTAATTGCCATCCTTCTGCGAAACACAACTCCCACAGATTTCAGTAACTGAGTGTTTCACACTTTTCATTCAAAGTAAACCAGTCCATTCAGCTGTGCAGAGGAACGGCCTCATCTTTTGTGCTTTATTTCAGAACAAACTACATCTCTGTCTCTTCCAGTCTTCTTCTGCCTATTTCTTCCTCCTTCTTTCATGCAACTTGATTATACACTAGAGGGCATATAATAAATCACTGAGAATTTTCATGTTGCAGCTTATTAATTTTGCACAAGTGCAACATTTGTCTAATTTAAAGATGCAGATTGCAGAATTTCCAATGACCCTGAAGAAATTCTGAGACAATCAATTCAGTTTGCACAGAATCTAATGGAAAAGCTCTTCATTTCTCATAATTCCTAATTATTATTCTTCTAGGTAATTCTCGTCTCTTTCTTTGGCTGATTTGCAAAGTGTGCGCCTGCCTCCCTCCTGAGTGCTAACAGTTGTTGTGGAGGAAACAAACAGCACTGTGGCTGTGTTGCCTGTAATATGCGACCTGTGGCCAAATCTTGCATGGAGAGGTAGAACAAAAGGCCTGCACCAACAGATCGCTCCAAGCACCAAGCAGAAACTGCCTCTACTGATGAGACAAAAGGCCTGCGGGCCTCCCGCAAACTCACAAGGGCTCCCAAATGCTGCACAAACAAAGCCTGAAATTAAGAAGAGCCAGAGGCAGGCCCATTTCTGCAGCAGAGCTAAAGTGCTCCTTTTTCACGGCCTCGGTGGATTTCTAGTATGGGGTTGTAATAGGGCAGAGAAAGGAAACACTTTACCATTTTCAGTCACAGATTTTCTGAAAGCAGATTTTCTCTTTCCTTTTTTTATTTGTCTCCTCTCTTTTCTGACTCACTACTTTCACACCTCTTGCCACAATCTGCAAGTTAATGCAAACATATCTGAATCTCATCTTGTAGCCTTTAAAGGGTGTTAGATTATGTTTAATTCATATTTGTCTTGCATTTCAACCTTTCACATCTGTATGATCATATGCATCCACATTTGCTTTTTTGCTTTCAAAGCCAGAGCAGGACTGCAAACCCTTTTTGAAATTTGAGAGGTCATGAGACTAGGCTTTACTCCATATTCACGAACACCCCCTGGCAATCATTAAAGCTAGACTGCTGTTTTCAATGTTGCTGAATCCAACAGGCTTAACCCCCACCTGCCTGACTTACTCTTCTTTACTGTGTACTGTTTCTGAAACCTGTAGAAAAAAGTCATAGTAAGTAGGTCATGTTCTGCCACTTGTCTTCTAATCACTCAACGAAAAGAACATGATTCTCCTCCGTCAGAGCCCCTCAGCCTTGCTTCTGGGATTTTAGTGAGCAACACACACTCATTTGATTTTCTGGCATGTTTTTTTTTTCTCCTTTTCCTTTTCTTTCTTTACACCAACCTTTTTAGTTTGCTCAACTTGCATCTGACAGTATGCAAGCAACACCTACCATACCCTACTCCACCACACTCAAGCCCAAAACTCCCCCGCACACGCACACACACACACACACACACACACACACACACACACACACACACACACACACATCTCTGACTCTCGCTCACTGTCTCCCTGTCTATCTCAGTGGAGAAGGTGTCTGGCAGTAACAGCAGGTAAGGTATAAGATTACAGGAGAAGGCAGGGCAATTATACCTCCAGCTGATGCTGGTGTGTTTATGAGGAGAATAACTGTTAATGACAGTGTTGTGGTTTCTCCAGAGTCCAGAGCACGGCTTTGGGAAACAAGCAGTTTTTGTCAGCTCTGCTTCCTTCTGTTTCACTGATTTTTTTTGCTTTTTCTCTTTGACTCACCCATGCCTTGCTGTGACTGAGATCCTGCATTATGAGTCTCTGTATTATCCTGTCTATGCTGTGGTAGCATGCAGATACACATTGGAAGATACCCAAATCACATTTGGCTGCAGACTGGATTGCACACAAAATATGGCTTCTTAAGATCAGCTTGGCTTCGTAAAGAATATTTGTTAACATTTGTACTCACATGCACAGCCCGGTGTTAGCAATTGCAGGTCTGTCAACAGGGTTTTGGCTGGTTTGCCACTTCCCCCCTACGTGCTTTCACACACAGCAGGCAGATCGTAGCGATTGGAAAGCAGTTTGTGTTTAGATAAAGGAGCTTAATCATAATTGCATGGGGTTTCCAGTGTCTAACATGGGCGCCCTCTCTCTTGCTCTTGTCTTTGGCTGATGCTTGGCTCACAGCATCAAGGTTTTATCTGTCTTAGAGATTTAAAGGAAGTTCAACACAAAACATTTTAACAGCAAAACATTTCAATAGCGTGGCAAATTCAGTTTATTACAAAATAACATTAAAACTAGCATAAATTGATAAGTTTGTTCATCAAATAAATGTAAGTACAGTGATAAGTGGCGAAAATATGCAAGTCTAATGCAGAAGAAAGATCTGATATACTTGTGACTGTCTGGTAAGTGGAAATCTTTATCCACTGCCAGATGGTGCAAGCACACAGTTTCTCTGTTTCCTCTGAGGCTGCAACTGTGGGGGTTGAATCTACCTGTTTGACTACAGTATCTGACTTCTGTTTGACAAAGATGCACCTTTACCGCATCAACAAAGACATCATTTAAACCCTTTTCATCATCTTTTAAATTCTAAGAAATCTGTGGTTAAAAATTCTAATTTAGAATTTCCATTCAGCTCAGTAGCTTTTTTTTCCAGTCACATGCAGCTGTTTTTAGGTTATTCACCTGTGTGCCTTTGCCTACTGAGCGTGTTTACAACACTGTGAACCCACTATGGTGTCAGTTTATGTGGCAATTTATAGCTTAACTGTGAGGCTCATGCTAACTGTTGATTAATTTATCCTACCTGTTAATGCTTTTGAGTCTTTAGAATGAAGGTTATTTTCCTCATTGTCACTTTGGTTAGAAGACTCGACTTAATGCCAGAAAATGTAAATGAATACCGCAGTCACCCTCCCATCTTCTGCCCACAGCCATCCACACTCCACACCCCATGCTCCGTGCCCTCAGCATGTGCTCGGCCTTGGCCCCGATCACACCGGGGCACATGGGAGATTAACTGGGCTGGCTTACTCACTCAGCAGGTTCTCTGACTCCCCTCCACTCATCCTGGCCCAATCTGCCAGCTAACCTCCTGCTCCGCCGAGCCGTGGCAGCAGGGCACCACAAGCCCGGCCCGCCTTCATTACGCCTGCCAGATGGGCTGAGAATTAGATTCGAACTCCCACTACGGAGGGAGGGAGTGGAGAGAGATTGAAAAGGGAGGAAGGGAGAGATGTGGTGAAGGAGAATGGAGGAGGGAAGAAAGTTGTGGGGGGGGGGAGTAATGGTTTTTGTTTTCATTTATGTTGCAAGTTATTACATTTTAATGTAACACCCCTGGGACCTGGCAGCATTAAATGCCTGTTCTTGAATAATCGACACTAACTGCAAGCAAATGCTGGGGAGAAATGAAATTAGCGAGCACAGCAATTTGGCATAGTGATTATCGGCTCCTCGGAGGCACTTCCTGATGATTTAAGAATGCTAACATTTAAGCAAGTCAGATCTCATTACTCTTCAAGGTTAAATCGAGCTGTGTCGGAGGGGAGGCAGATGCCTGATTGGAAATAGCGCTTCCTTGTCTCTCTGTCTCTCTTCATCTCTCTTTGTTCCTGCTGATGTTTCTCACTTTAGCAGCAGCTCTCTGTAAGCAAAAAGATTTGGGTCTGAAATCTGTCAGACCCCGATGACACCTTTTGCCAGCTCTTAATTAGATCAGCAATACTCTCTTTCCTAGGTGTAATTTGTCCTTTACTGAGGATCATCACTTGTTCAGAGCCATGCTAATGCCATAGCCTTGTTCAGAATGTCAGTGTACAACACATTCCCTTTCACACAGATGGATGGCTGGGCTCTGGGATGAACAAAAGTAAATAGGGAGCTTTTTGATTCTTACACCAAAAGGGAGGTGTTTATTGCTTTTCAGGCTGTACAACAAATGTGCTTATATACTGTATTTTTATCCACTATTCTCACTTACTCTATGGAGGCAGAAGCGATTTTCAGACCAATTTCAGCCTTGGCATCTTTTGGTCCAGTGTTTACCTCAGCCAGCTATACACATCTGTTCTCCACACAAACTTGATCCAATTAGGTGACACCAGACAATGGCTTACTCCTCCACAAGCCTCGCACAGCGCCAGGGCCCCTGAACAATACGGAAGTGTTTTTTCTTCCATTATGGAGCGTCAGATCCTTTTAAAGGTGTTTACCCACTGTTGACGTGTCAGCCCCATGTTTCCAGAGGTGGGATTCCGCTGGGGGGTGGGGGGTGGCAGGATAGGCGATGAGGATAATAATGTGTGTGGAAGCTATGTGGCCGACGCAGATACATTTATCCTACACACTTTACTCCTCAAAGTTGAGGGACAGATGGGTTGGACTAATTTTCACTTTCTGAATTCCAGTGATATCTAAATATTTTTAACTGCAGTGATGAAATTAATTTACAGCAAGTCAGCTATAACAAAGCTACTTTAGGGAATATGTCGATTTGATTTTTCAAGCTGTTGTTTTCTCATGCAGGGGTTGAAATCATTGCAAGTCAAATGTAATCATTCCACCGATGGGTTATGCTCCATCTTGAATAATAATATTAGTTTGGTTCCTGGCATTGGATACATCAGGCTTGTAATTTTAATTCCTGGGACACATGTAATAGGGCTGATGTTAATCACCATCAATCACTGATATTATCTTTGCTGTCGTGTCCCCCCCGCCCCGCCGGCCCGTCTACGATAGCTTTATAGTTTGGCACATCTTGAAATTTAGCAGCCTGAATTAATTATCCTCAGTGTTTCAGGTATTTAAAAAACATGCTAGCTTCAGTGCGGGACTGCTTCATACTACTTAAATGCCGTTTGCTCTGTGCTGCATCTGGTGTCTATATCACATTTCATCTTTGCTGTGGCCAAAAGGATTTCCAGATTGTTGCAGGGTTACCCAAGGAATGAGGAAAAAGCCTTTAAATTGTAACTAGGCATTTCCACATGAAACATTCATGCTTAAGTATGATTAGCAGAGATTAAGGTGGGTTTGTTTTGCTTCTTAGAATGCCCCATGACAATTTGGAAATGGATTGAGAGCAGCTTTTGCAAGTACAGCCTTCTTAATCCTGTGCCAAGAGTTCTCACCCACCTTTGCAGAAATATTTACACCAAAGTTCTCACGTCAGCTTTGGAGCCAAAGACCCAGAGGTGCTATGTGTTAACCTGCCTAAACTTGGAAGCATTTGAAGGATGGAGAATAATGTATTTAATATTTCCAAGATGTTAAATGGAATATGTCTTGCAAGGAAAGACTTGTCAGGTCCACTTCAAAGGCTATTCGGTATAAGTAGACAAGAAATAATGTGTTTCATTAAGTTCATAGAGACTGTATCTACAGCAGTATCTTGTACATTTTTCCATTTTCAAGTCTGAGTACTCAGATCAAATAGTGGTATGTTATCCCAGCCAGTGATGTGACTCTATCTCTCTATTCAAGCCGTTCTGCCACCATGTATCCTGTTTCCATATCATCTCTGTATCATGTATATGAGATGGAGCCCTCCCATGTGCTGGATGATGTGATCCCCAGATAGATTCAATCATACATAATGATAAAAGATGGGTTTGGACAGAGCTACTTATTTGACAATCATTGAAGTGCCACTGTGATGGATGGCAAGGAGAACTTCCATCCCTCTCCCCTCCCTCCCTACATGGCTCCTTCCTCTGAACCCACCTTATTTATTCTCCCTGGCTGAGCTCAAGGTCCCATCTCAATTTAAAAGAGAAATATCAAATTGAATTAAAATTGCTCGCTCACCCAAAACAGAGGCTCGTGTGCCTTAAAAATCAAACATCTATTCTCAATCAATCCCCCAGCTCTCTCTTTTCTTATAGGCACTTGGTAATGTGAATTATTCATGCCAGCGGCCGCAGCATGCTTTATCATGGTAAAGTGCCCATGACATAACTGATGGAGCCACCAACATCTTCACATGCTGTCACATTTGAAAGGAGGAAAGAAAAGATATTGCAGTCTCTGGATCAGGTGGACACAACCAAAAAACAGAAAACAAAAATCTGTCTTTATGCTGCCTACAGCTTTAATCGGACAGCCTTCAGAAGTGAAGTTTTTAGTCACAATTATACCCTTGTATCTTAAGGATGAGGATGTTGGTCATTAACTGGAATGTCCACAGTTTGACTTTGACTGAGCACCTTTGTTGCATCTCATATTTTTTGTCATCTCTATGAAGTTCTATCACGACTCGCCTAGACGCACTCTATGCCGGACTCAGTCAGTCATCAATTTCTCGACTCCAGCTAGTTCTGAACACTGGTCCTAGGAAACAAGAGCACATTACCCCGATTTAAATTTCAATTCACTGGCTTCTTAGTTTGTAGAATTCATTTTAAAATCCTTTTATTTGTATTTAAATGTCTTCATGGCCTTGCACCACCGTTTCTGTGTGATCTGCTTCAGCCATGCCCCATCCCGTTCTCTAGGATCAGCAGATCAGTTATTGTTAGTTGTGCCTAAAACCAAGTGGAAGCTCAGAGGGGACTGTGCTTTCTCAGTCACTGCTCCAAAACTGTGGAACTTTCTACCATTACATATAAGGCAGGCCAATTCACTTGCTATTTTTAAGTCTTTTCTTAAAACACGTTATTTTTCATTGGCTTTTAACACAACTTGAGATGCTAGCTTTTACTGTTTCCTTTTAATGTCTTAAAGTTTTAATGGAAAATTATGAGTTTTTATGAGTTTTTATCTTTGTTGTGTTTTACCTTTGTTGTGTACAGCACTTTGGTCAGCCGTGTTGTTTTTAAAGTGCTTTACAAATAAAATTGGATTGGATTGGATTGGACTGGAAGTTCTATGTAAGAGAGTCGCAAAACATTCAAGACAGTGGTCAGATTATGACCAATTACAGATCAATTCATCTTTAATCAATTGAAAAAAAATATTAACTACAGTAGTATATAGCTTTCAAAAGGAACATTGCATGAGAAAGTATTAAAAATGCTGTTTATATCACCCGAGACTGCTAAACATTGAAACACATGCTCATTGACATTTGCCGTATCTTTAGCTCATAATACATGGCATATTTAATGTTAGTGATCTTAAGAGTAAGTAATGCAGTGTATTGCATTGTGTTCTGTTACTAAAAGATACCCTTTGGCAATCTAAATTATTCATTTTTCTTTAGAAAATGTTTTCCAAGAGCTCAAGATAAGATTTTTTTTTTTTTTTTAAAGAAAAAAAAGAAGATTATACACTTGTGTGAATGTGTGTGTGTGTGTGGTTTTTTTTTTTTTTTTTCAAATGAGGGCAGATCAGCAAGTGAACAAGTTTTAGTCTTGCTTTTTAACACCCACATTTTACAAGTTCATGCTGAGATTCAGTTTTTGATCACAACCCACATCTCAGCTGCAGCACCTTTCTGCTTACTAGAAGTGTGTACCTCAGTAGCAGGCAGGGGGCTACTTTTTGTGTCTAGTATGAATCCGCGCTGGGTGCTCTTTATCACAACCTTGAAACTTAATCTGCCAGCTCAATTGTCAGTGCAAAAAATTTAACTTTGATTGTGAAATTAAATGATGAGCATAATTTAAGCTTGCGGAAAAACATACTTGTGGTAAATAGCTCTGCATGACACATAATGTAGGCCCAAAGGGAGAGGCCATCATTCAGCTCCAGTTTTGTCCTTTAGATGTATTCATAACTGATAATGGTCTGATTTCTAAACTGTCATACTATCACATCTCACATCTCTGCTACATACATATCTACTCAGCAGATCCATACAAAAAGATGCCTTTCCACAAATGAAAAAGAATTTCTTGATATTGTAAATTTATCTGGCAATGAGCCAGTGCAGTCTTAGTAAGTAAACAAGAAAAGGAAATAGAGGAAGTAGCGAGAAAAGGTTGAACAGGGTATGAAAGTATTTCCACTGACAGTTTGTGTTAAACCGGTCTCTGATACGCTCTTTGTGAAGCTTTTCTCACCTTTTCAGAAACCGCCTGCGCGTCTGTAAAGGTGCTGGGCGAGATGAGCACAACTGATACTGTGGTTCCCACACGCTTTGCCGTCTGAAATTTCACAACCGATAGTGGTTACTGACAGAGGACGCCCGATAAAATCTCACCTGATTAGAAAAAAAACTGAGTGAAAGAGGCAGTGAGAAAGAGTTGGAGCAAGGCGAGTAAAAGCTAGAGGAGATAGCAGGCTTCACAGGGTCTCTGAGGTTGTGTCTAGGTTTCAGTTGACACATTTCTGGCTGGCCCAGTTTGCACCGCGCTCTCCACAAATAAGTGGGTTGACTCAAGACTGACGGATCACAAACCACACCGGTGTTGCTTTATCTTCTGATTGCGAATTTGAGACAGAGATTGTGAGAGTTTGGTTATGACTTTTTTTTTCCCTTCTAAAGTTTTACAAAGAAAAAATCGTCAAAAGATGCAAAGCTACATGTGTACATAAACATAAATCTTTGTCTTTTTTATGGCTATTACATGAAACCATCACACGGTTTGATTGATTGATTGATATTCTCTATTTCAAGTAGACAAAACAAAAGTTAGTTTTCTATCAGTTATCAGCTATCAGTTTTGCTATATTCTTTATAGAAAAGGAAGAAATACAAATATACAATACAAGACCAAATATATGAAAGGAATTAAATTTAAGTAAAAGAAATTACATTCCACCTAAACAGTGGCATCCTCTATCTGGCTACGTAATGATGGATCACTGGCACCGGCACCACTATGGATTGCCATTTGGGATTCCTCCAATGGCCGAAAGATGAGCCCATTCCCACGTAGGCAGGACACTTGGCCCCAAAATAGCTAACTTGCATGGCTCCTGGGAGTTGTTACACTGAAACTGAACTGCTGAGAGAGATACTATCACAGCCAAGCAGCAGCTCTTGCTGTTGAGGAGAGGGAGAAGGAAGGGAGGCGGTAGATGGTGTCATCCTGTTTGTTCATTTTCTAACTTAGTCCATCATGATTTTTCTCTCTTTATCTCCGATCATTTTCGATGTAATGAGCTCCATTCCCTAGCTGTCATTTAAACTAAGGCAATATAAAGGAAAGGCTGTTATTAAACAGCTGAAGTGATTTGACTTGCTCAACAACATATGTGATGTTCAACCAAGTGGCAACCTGCCCGCTTTGAATAAAATTGTTCCAAAACAGAGCTTTCTACTCAGAAACACACTCACATTTGACATGCTCTTTTTTGTTTTGAGCCCTTCAAATTTCAGTAAAATGACATGTCTCAAAGAGTAAACCCAAAACTTCCTTTCATTAGAGATGCCTGTTAGTGGAACTTCCATAGGCCTTCATTGCTGTGAAGGCTCAATCACAATCTATTAGACTGACTGGAAACCTACGCGTCTTATAACTGGCACCAAATATTGGTTTTGCTGATAAATTCAGAAAAAAAAAGCCACATTAATGATGAGAAATATAAACAGGAGGCTTAACGGCATGATGTGGGTGGATGTCCCATGGGAGAGGAATCTCAGGGATATAGAAATAGTAACAGCATCACCCAATAGGGGTTCCACCACCTCCCCCACACAATCTTTTCTATACTCCCTGTGCCTTGCAGCCATTGAGGCACTTGTATGGCTGTAGAATGGCTACAAAGTTTTCATTTACCGTCTACAGGGATCCCATTCCGAAAGCAAGCCTTCAGGGTAATGTTAGGTCTTTTCATAAGTTACAAAGATGTAATTAGACAAATTAGCTCAGCAGACACTCGGGGTTGCGTTTTTAATGGCGGCATGTTGCCTAGGTTGATAATTAGCAGGCAGCCTCTGCTACAAAATCACACATTGCACCCGAGGCCCTGCATCCGTAACCTGACAACCAGTAGCTGCACAGTAATGAAGGCTTATGCATCCCACAGGCTTGGTTTGTTTCAGTCATCAGCCAGGTTCGGTGCTGGAATTCACACTGAGCCACTGTGCAATTCTCTTGTTTATTCCCATGTATCATTTTCTTCCAGGTTGAGCGTGTCGTCTTTTCAGTATGGTGATGTATTCAAATCAAACTGATGTGTTTTTGCCTCAGAGGTGCAGACTTTCATTTGAGCCAATCACCTTTATGGCTCAATTCATCAGGGCTGTGGTCGACGTGTCCAGGTCTCTTGTTGTGAGTAGCACCCGAGGAGCCGATCAGCCATTTCCATATACCCAGCTCCGTTCACACTTTTAATGACTTGCCGATGGTGATTTTGACCAAGCGCCTGCTTTTTTTTTTATTAACTCAGAATAAATTCTTCTCCTCTCTGACACTAGACATTCACTTTAAATTGGATCGAGGAGGCTGAATGCTAAATCGGAAATGACCTAGCAAAATGCAGATTAACTTGGAAGAGAATTGATTTGCCTATTTGCTGTATATGACCGTATTAAATTTGTGACACTGTTTATCACAAATAGGCCTTAGTTGCAAGCTTTTCACAGTTACAGTGAGTCTTCATATGCCGGAGGAAATTGATTTTCTCTCAGCTTTTCATTCATTTGTATCCAGCCCAAAGATCTGAGGCATGTCTTTATCTGAAGACATCCCATTTAGATTCTTCTTGTAGGTAGAAATTCAAAGTGTTATAGCTCACTGCATTCACCTCTTGCTTTCATATATATATATAAATATAGTTTTTACAAAAAATAAATTGTAGAGCTATAAAGTGTTGTAAAAATAAGTATAAACAGTTTTTTTTAAAGAAAGAATTGAGGGAGAAACATGAAGTTAAAAAACTGTTTCCAATCTATTAATTCAAAGTTCAAGGTGTTAAGGTTTATTTTGTTAATTTAAGATGTAAGGTGTTTAACATTTTCTTAATTAAATAAAAAATACTTTAAAATAAGACCTGTGATTTTATCTTTAATAACTACTACTTTTGTCCTTTCTGTCCTATGGTGTCATACACATAAATTAATCAAAAATGTGTTTTTATCTCAAAATATCTTAAAAACATTTGAATATTGCATTAGGGTAGATATAAACATTACTCATATGAAATTGTTTGATTTTTTCAACAGTTTTCAACATTTGTGTGTGTGTGTGTATATAAGTATATGTATGTATATATATATATACATAGATATGTATATATATATATAGTGTGTGTATAGCTTTTTACCTCTCTTTCTATCATGTTTGTGGGCACATATTGGCACACTGTTCTGCCCTCACTGAAGAGGGAAGGAGATGATTGGAACAACATGGCGGATTGCAGCACACATCCAGAGGAGCTTTGTGGACCAAGGAGATAAGGCTGGAGCTTGCAGCATGACAGGGAGAGCAGGACTGGGGAATGGAGGACAAGAGACTGCAGCCTTAAGGCCAAAAGACTCTGCAGAGAGTAATGAGGGCCAGCTCCCACCAAGGATACAGCTGTAAGTGCCAGTGGGAGGGAGGAAAAGAGAGGTGGAATAACAGCCTTGGAGGGAACATTTGCTGCCTCTCCATAGCAGCTGATGGGGTATAATGTAAAAAGAAAAGCAAAAATAACATGGAACATATTTCAAGGTGGCTTTTATTTTGGAATCTGACCACTGTTGAGGCATTGTGCGGTTATACCAGATGTTAGTGCATGAACTTCTCTGTGATCTTTAGTCATGCCATTAGAACAGGTTTCAATTGAGTATTAACATTTTTTACATTTATTAGTGTAAAAAAAAAAAAAAATGCTTCTTTGGTTAGTTATGATGTAATACAGTGAATGACAATGATTGAGATAGTTGGAGAAATAGTAGTCTTTTCTTTGATAGACCTGTGAATGGGATGGGTCTTTTTTTCTTTAAGATATCTGACAAAACTATGGAGTAACCAAGACTTTAGAGAGTGTAATATACTGCAGTTAACTGGTTATATGGTCAGGAGCTGTGTTAAAAGGAAATGGCTTTATCTCAGCCATTGGGGCCATGTGATGAACCTTGGAGAGCGAAGTTGAAAAATACTTTTAATTTTGAGCATCACATTCTCAGGTGTGGATTATGAGCCATCTATTCTGGGCCTCTAATGGAGGCTTCTAATGGAAATTGTTGTTCTGTTATGCCCTCCTTTCTCTTTTGCTTTTCAACCCACCCTCAGTCTTTGTTATCATAACTCATGTTATCCATATACGCACACTGAGCTTCTCTGTGCTGGGCCTGCCTTTGGCGCAAGACAAGTTGGATGATTTGAATCTATCTAATAAGTAGCATTAGCCTCGAGAAAGGTATAAATGAGTTGTGGCCTCCTTGAGGTCTTCCTGTTGCCTGTCTCAAGTGTGAGACAGCTGGAGGCTTTCAGCCAGTCATCTCTCTGAATGGAGGCTAATTGTCACAAGGGTCCACATATTTATGCTCCACCAGAATAGGATACTGAGACAAGGAAACTTTATATAGTTGCAGTACACTGCAGCAAAATTCCAATTCCTGTAAGTATATAGTGTTTACTGCAGCTTTTCTGTAAGTGTTAACATCTTGTCCTTCATTTTAAGTTGGCCTTTTTTTTCTTTCCCAAAGTAACCACGCTGTTGAAACTACACAATTTATAGCTGGTTGGTCATTCAGAATTGAAAAGGGCAAATACTTTTACAGTAATGGCCAATCTTATAGCCACACACTAATGCAGACACAGACAAAAGTTCATAACCGCATACAGTCTACATCTTCACACACGCATGTGTACTAATATAATGGCAAAACAACTCCTTCCTTTATGCAAACACACCCAAATATACATCCTCTGTAAAAATGAAAACACTTCCTTGTTGACACATTTTAGCGGTTTGATTAACGAGAGAAAGGAAGTGGTAATGAACTGTGAACATACTGTTTCCTTTCATTTGGAGACCAAGCATCAGCTCATACCTCCACTCTCCCCCTCAAAAGCTGTATTACTGTTCTGTCCTTACAGCACTCCCAATTAACTCTGGGCCATCACGCACCCCCCTTTCCTCGATATTCACTGTCAGAGCGGCTACTTGCTCCATATCTTGGCATAGATAGATAGATAGATAGATAGATAGATAGATAGATAGATAGATAGATGGATAGATGGATAGATGGATGGATGTGTGAAATCCCATTCTCTCTATCTCGCCTGTAGAATCTGTACTAACAGCCCTACCCTTACCTGTTGTATGGAGCTGTGCCATTTGTGTTTGTATATGCGTGGGTATCAATATTTTGTCATTTTTAATATTGCAGTCTTATGACAGCCACTAATGAGCCTTACATGGCAATTACTGGAGTACCAGTAAATGTGGGTGCCTATCTGAGTGAGTATTTGTGTGTGTGGGTTGTTTGGTTGCGATGACGATGAGACTATTTAAAGTTTTCTGATGAGCCATCCCGCTGTTGTCCTCATCACCCCTTCATCCTCATGCGTGTCCTTCAACATGCCCCAAACAAATTTACACACAAAGATACAACCACAACAGGATACCTGCATTTAGGTACTGAGGTGTCATACAAATTGACTCATATAGTGTTTACTGTAGTGTTTAAGGACACATCCACACCGGCACTGTTTTGTCCACTTTAAACAAACCCTGGCCCGCTTCCACAGATAGCGCGGTTTGTTTGGAGCAGTGTGAACACGCATTCAATCTCTGGTGTGGACCAAAGAAGCAAACTCATCTTGTCTGCTTGAAAACCAAGGGTCTCATTTCCCTTGCAAGTGAACCCTGGGTTGAGTCGCCTGCAGTGTGAATGCAAACAGACCATGCAGTGACCCAAAGAGAGGAAGTGACATCGGACGCATTGTACCAATATAAATTTATATCAGCTAGCTCTCTGCCTCTCCTGCTGCTGATACCTGACAGATTTTAGGTGAAAACCACAAAGAGCGCATAAATTTGGTTTTGCTCCATTACGTGCAGTGAATGAGCCATTCCCTGTCCTGGCCAATCAATGAGCCAGATTTCCTTCCGCTTTCTTGTTTGTCTGGGGTCATTTCAGGGAATATCGCCCCCTAGTGAGCAGTTGTAACTGCATGACGTTATCCAGACGGTTTGATCCTCTTGATTAAGTGCAGTGTGAAAGCCAACCAAACAAAGGTGTGAAATCTTTCAGAATTCCTGGCCCAAACACACCCAGTGTAACCCAGATTGTGCTTATGTAAATGTGCCCTAATAGTTTAGCTCCAATGGAAATATTTATGAGATTATTTACAGTTGTAACCTGTTACACCATTAGAAAAAGTAACAGATGCATATATGATCTGCGGTAAACACAGGCTAAATTTTGCAATAAATACTCTATAAATGAAAGTAGCCGGACTGTAGAGTTTACATACATTTAGATCTTTTATGATTTTTTTCATCCACATTCACAACAAACACACACACACACACACACGCTCAGATCCATCATCCTCTCAAATGTTTGAGGGACACATCCGCACAGTGAGAAAAAGCCTGTGGAGGCTGAAACATGCAGCGAGATGTGGAAGTGTCAAACACTGAAGTGTCAAACAGTGCCCACTCACCATCCCAATCTTTTCCTCATTCTTAGTGTGTGTGTGTGTGTGGAGCTGTGGAGTGTGTACTGTGTGTCCGTGAATGGCTGTCACCTCTAAACAACAAAGTTTTGAAATGACAGAGCCAGGCGATGACAGTTCAGCTACTACCCCTGGGCAGGTTAGAGAAACTGGAGCCTCCCTGCATCTAACGGCCCCCACCCCTCCATCAGCACCCACCATCTCATTCTATCACTCTCTCCGTCTCTCCCACTCAGTTCTGTGTTGTGACTGCATGTTACAGGAGTCGCAGGTTTCTTGCTGTTTATTTCATGTGGTTTTCTTGTTCCAACATGTCTGCACTCTGCATTTCCTCTCAGCTTGTGAAGTGAGTTTGACATGATGTTGTTTGTAGATGTGTAGAAGAGCGTATATACTTTTGTACATCCGACACTTGAATTTATACAGCACCTGGGTGCAGTTGCAAAATACCTAGAATAATAGAAGTGGCTTCATTTCATGCCTATTTTGGGTATGTAATGTGTAGTATACTGTGTATAGTATGTGTAATCAACTACATGGTAAGTGAAATATAATCACTGCATTGATCACAGATTGCATCTGGAAGCAAATAATTATTAATAAAGCATGCATTTGTCTGCATTTAATATGCTTGGCCTCCTCATGTCAGAAAGAGTAGTTATAATTATTGCATTTGGCTTGGTAATATAGGAAAGTTGGAAAACCAAAGCCACTCTACAAGAATAGCAGTGTTGCAGAACCGATCAGAAAAACTTAGATTTATATTTCTATATAAACTAAGTTGTGGTGTGTTGGGTTTATCATTACAGAATTTCCACAGGAAGCTCATTCAATCATTATAACACAACTGCTTACTTTGTTGTCACAATATAAACTCTGTGTATTACTGTTTCCCAACGTTGACCTCTCACATACATGTTTGAGATTGTGTTTCCAAAGTGTGCCTTGTGGTTTAATTCAAAGCTGTGACTTACTGAGTTAGTCCTAGGATGTGTCATTTTGCATTGGGGGAGCAATCCCTCTCATGTGGAAAGGGCTCTGTTTAATTTAACAGCTTGCAACAGCTCATCGATAGTTTTTCCCTGAGCACAAAGAGATGAAATCAGAAATGACAGCATATGGAAGCCACTGTAGGTTGTATCTTTATCAACAGGCCTTGAAGCGATGAAAATACACTCAGTCTGGAACTCACATGAGAAATCTGTTTGTGTTGTGTTGTGTGCAGATGACATGTTGGCTACATTTCAGTGTGTGGTGACCTCAATCTTACTTTTGTCCTTGTGTGTCTTAGAAAGGTGTCTCATAAAGCAGAATAGCCTCCTTTTTGTTTGGCACATTTTGCGGGGCACTATCCACACGTTTAGCTATGTTGCTCATTCCACACAAGCACAATCCTTACAAGTTAAACCACATTGTAAACATGACTGATCAGGCTTTTCAACAATGTATAATAATTGATTGGTATTATCAAAGGATGGAAAAAATCTACCAAACACAAACTTTCTTACTTTTTGAGCAAAGTTTAGATGGCGGAAGGTGTGCTTGCACACTAACACTAGCATTATCATCACGTATGACAATCAGAGGCTTTAGCACACATGAATAATGGGCCATCAACAGCTCTGTTACCAAAACAATTTTTTTTCCCCATATATGGTTTAAAATTCTTCCAAAGCATAATATGTTTTTTTTTGTCTGTCTTAAGAGAATTGCTATGGGAAGTCACATTGTTTTTTACTTTTTTCTGTTGTTTTGCAGCCACCTCTATGACAGCTGCCGCAACACTATGACTCTATAGTTCACGTTAATCCTGATGCTGCATGTTTAAGTGCATTTGAGAGCAGTAAAATGTATCATGATGATTATTTTCTTAGAATGAAATTGATATATCAGTTTATCAAAAGTTATCCATTGATTTGTTATGTTATCATTTCAAGCCATTACATTTGATGTCAATCAAGTAAATAATTTACTTGAATTTAATAGAAATTGTCGCTAAAGCAGTTTAGAGACTATTGCAGCTGTAGATGCAGCAATATTTGATTCATCTAAGGAAAATATCTACACCCCCACCCCAGACTTCCTCTGCTTATTCACACACAGCCAGTCCTCCATATGCACACATAAGCATTTACACTGAAACAAACACAGCAGTCCCACTTCACAGCACACTGACAGATGGAAACTACTATTTGATTCGTAACTTGTGAGGAAATGATTCCAGATCACAAAAAGCAAATTACCAGTTGTCCAAATGTTTAGAGGATGAGATGAATTAAGGCCTCTTCTTCTCCACTAACTTCCTCCATGAAAATTCTAATTTGGGATTGAAACAAAACCTGAATAGGAAAATAAACAAATGACAGACAGCCCTATTGTTGACCTTGAAACATGCAAAACACCAGAGGCGATTCTGGAAATGTGCTCTTTGATTTTAGACTAGGAATGGTTCTCTGCACAGGATGCCATGTGTCAAACATGGACCGAGGGCCTCAAAGAGGAGGAAGTGTTTCCTTTATGGCACTATGAAGTGCAACTGCCAGTCTAGTGTTTGCCAGATGGCCTTTGATGGAAAGGGAAGCAATCTAGTACACATGATTTCTTGTTCCTCTTGTGTTCTTAATCATGGCTGGATAGTCTCTTAACTATTGAGGCACAATCTGTTGAACAAATAATATTAACTTTAATAATATCAATAGTAGCTAAAGCGAAGGCTCGTTTTCAAAAACCTGGAAAGTTATCAGTTTTTGTGCAGATTATACAAGTTTATGGAGACTAAAGGGATTTTGAAAGAATCAGCAACCTCTTTTTGTTACAAACTATATAAAAGGTACAGTACATCTAAAAAAGTCATTTGCGTTCCATATTTCAATAATCCTAAAGATTAACCTTCAGTTTACAGCTAAGGTGTCAGTAAGTACATCTTCTTTAATAGCTATGAGCTCAGCTATTTCTCATATTTATGTGTCTTGTGTGAAAAAGGAATATTTCTTTTGGACCAGGTTGCGCTTCCATCTACTCTGTCTTGTACCTTTCGACCTAACCCATCTCTGATTATCCCTGAGGAAAATGGCTCCTTTGACTCTCAAGGAGGACAGGGACAGAAAATGTCCTTGAGCTTTTTTTCTTGTTGCTTTTGTTTCCCAACACATATGCACCAAGTCCTGTCAGCTGAAGCTTTCAATCCATTCTTCCCTCCTTCCTTTTACTTTGCGTCTCCTGCTTCTTCTCCTGCAATGCATCAAAACAGCTGGATGTCTGGGTAATTAAGAGCTTTCTGTAAAATGATATCTTTGTCAGGCTTCTCAGTTGTTACCTAACAAGGCAGCCTACAAAGGTGTTAGTGTACCACATTCATCATTGTCATCTAGGGCTAATTACCAGCCCATAAATCACCACTCTGGCCTCGACCAGCCACAACTGAGAGATACCACACTCTCTTAAGGTGGATCATAACCTCAATCCAGAGTAAACTAATTTGATCAGTTTCATGTGTTTGTTATCAGTTGTAATTTCCGACCTACATTGAAAGATCACAATTTATTTTTCCATGTTATTGAACTACCTAACCATTGAAAGCTGAAAGAGGCTGAGAGAGATAACATTCTCTGCAGTAGACATCGATTTAAGTGTCCTCACCCTGACTTTTACAACGATAGGAAGGTTAAGTTACCACTGTGTTAGATTTATGCTGCCTTTCAAGCATCCTTCATTTCCACTTACTTACCAGATCAAGCAATCCCCGGCCAGTCTATAAAATCCCACAGCTTACTTTTCTTTAATTAAATGCCACTCGTAATGCTCCCTGGTGCACCCCGTATATCAGCAGCCATAGCTGATTCTTTAAAAAGCAAAGAGCCACCTTTAATGCAGTGTGCTGTCTGCAGCTGAGCTGCACCAAGGGGACGGAGCTACCAGACATTCATCTTAACAAGGTCACACCGTTTGATTTTTAATATAACGGTCACTGCTCGGGCCCTGAGTCCTCCTTTGAAATATTAGCGCTCATTAATGATGTGGAAGCTGCCCCGCCCCTCCCCTCCTCACAAAAACCCATCAGCAATCATTCGCCACACGAGGGTGAGCACAGTCAGATCTGTGCTTAGACCTGCTCCCACTTACTGCCAGGGGCTGGCCAAAAGCCTGCTTTATAGGCCAGCTTTATGGCATTCATTATGCACACTTAACAGCCACTGTAATTCTCTCAGATGGGAAGGGGAAGTGAGGCGATTAGCTGTTAGGTCTAAACGTGGGTTGCCTGGGACTTTGACCTTTTGTTTTGGACATGAAAGATGATGTCTCTGCCTCATGCAGAGATATTTTTTTCTGTGTGGTCTCTGCTCTGTATTCTTTGTCCTTCATTTTTGCATGTCTGCCTAGAAGGATGACATCTAATCAGAAGGAAGTAGGCTGAGATAAGGTCTTTTCTCATATAAGAACTGTGGTTATTTTCCCTTAAGGCTTGTGCTAATGTTATTGCATTCTCTTTTTTACTGTTAACAATCTATTTGTGGAGCTTGCAGCACAAAAGCTGAGATAAGGTGACTGGAAGTTGTTTTCCCTTTGCTGCATGTGAGATGTAAAACTGAAGCTTAGAGGGTCAGGGTCGAAGCCATCTCACACTCCTACGCAAACATCTTATTAGAGGCAACTTTGGAGTAGACATATAACTTTTCTGTTTTGGGTTTTGTTTTTCTTCTAACAATTTTGTTCAGTAGAAAAAAAAGGGTACAAACATTGGCATCAGTGCTCTCCAGTAATCTACTGTAGATTGCATTTATTATTCTGTTGCAGAACTTTGAATCACCTTATAGAAAGCACTGAATCATGACCTGATCAGTCTACTGGATTATGTGTGTTGTGATCTTCGGGGCTGAATCTGCATAGTTAACACAAGCACTACACCCATAACAAATTAGTACCTTCACTCAACAGGACTTATTTACCTGTATAGATGAAGATGCAAGACTTTCCATCAGTTATTGTGCTGTGTGCCCTTGGAGCGGGTGGCATGTTTACACAGCCACATCCCTCTTTGCCTCCTCCTTGGCTCTCTTCCCTGAGACAGATTTCCAGGTTGTAGTCCAACTACATTATAACACCGCATTTCTCTGTGTGACCATGTTTAGATGCACAAAGTATTGGCGGCTGTCAAGAGAAATTTGGGGAATAAATCTGCAGACAGCAACCTCATAAAGAGTGCTTGACCTCTGAGATGAGGAGGCTGAATGGGCCATGCTCCATTAACTTCACACATGCCATCCAGATTAGATTCCAGTGCTCAAAATGTATGCTGTCAGAACCAGCAGCACTGAAAATCATCAAATCTAGGGCTTGCACCAACAACCAAAGGGATGTCGAGTTAATAATTTGCCAGTGTTTATGCCGACAGTGTTTCTTTTATTCCAGGAACAAGTATTCAACCTCATGAACTCACCCCTGATAAATACACAGCAAACTACAAATGTGTATGAAAAGTAGAAGAGTTAAAAAGAAATGAATAACTGGCTGAACCACAGCTACATTTCCCCAATAATAGCAGAGTATTCCAAGACACTTTACAAACACTCAACACACACTGTTGGTTATATGTGAAGATGTACTATCCACTTTGTAAGCAGATGGACTGCAATAAATATAAAGAAATACACATTCATCCATAGATGCTTTTTGGGCAGCTACAGTCATATCCACATATATTTGAATGACACAAGTTTTGTTATTTTAGCTGTTTACCAAAACATATTCAAGATACAGTTATTTAATCACTATTGGCTTAAAGTGCAGGCTCTCAGCCTTCATTTGAGAACATTCACATATAAATTGGAGGGAAAGTTTAGGAATAACAGCTCTTTAATATGGGATCAAAAAACCCTGATTACACCATGACACTGAGATGGTAAAACATTCTGTTCTGTTCTGGCCTCTACTTTACAAGGTAACAGAGTTTTTGACAACAGAGTGAAATTTTCTCGCAACGCAAGGCCAGTTCCGTCAGTGTAGATTGGAACTGGAATCTTTTGTCGACGATGGCGTCTTTTACATCATCTTGCACTTCAGCACTTAAACCTGCTTAATCCACGAAAAGCTCAACAACAATGGCGGACCTCCGTGTCATGTTTGTGCTGTTGCATATTTTTAAATTATTTGGTCTGTTGAGGCAAAACCTGTTCCTGGTAGAGCATTTATGCCATCAGCAAAGACACATAGGTTACATGCACCACATGTTCAGTGGAGGGTTACTAAAAGACGCCTCTGGATAAGACCTGGGAGGACAAGTCGCTGGTGGAACAATTTTGAGAAAGGCGTTGTTGACGAGCCGGCATGGAGGGAATACTCTTGGATGTCCAGACAGTCTCTGATGGCTCTTTCAGAAGAACTTCGTCCCTACTAAAAAGGGGAAAATGACAACCATTAGATCACCGGTGGGAGTCCTAAAAAAGGTTGGCTGTTGTATTATTTAAGTGATGAAGGGAGACTATGGAAGTAGAAGGCCCAGGTGTGCTATGTTGAAGAGGACTGGGTATTATTTCAGGTAGGGGCTGCTGCATAGGACAAGGTGTGTTTTATATATATATATATATGTATATATATATACCTATAAGGGTGTGCATGAATCCAGCCAAGGGCATATGCATATCTTCATACACACTGCTCCTTCCATGAGAATATGGACTGTGTTGCTGTGGCTAAAATATTGTCTTTAGCAAAGACAACACCCCATCAAGAGAGCATATATATCAAGATATTTTTCTCCATTTGCTGAGAAAGCCTGTCCAGTTTAGTTTTGCTACACTGATCCGACTCCTCAGGAAGCTCCAATATGCGTCCTTTAATTCAGAGGTCTTCCTGGATGGCTAAATCTATGTGCACCCTTCTTTTAAGCCAGTCTCTTCTGTGGCCATCGAACTTTGCCGATAAATATGATAAAAGCCTGAAAGCATCAATGTAAAGAATATAGCAACATACATGACACAACCACATCCATAGTTCGTACCAAATACCGTTTATACATACATACAACTAACATATGCATGCTACTAAAATTGTATACAGAAAATTAAAATACTTATTTGGAGCATGCTGCATCTTGAAGACCCGCTACTTATATTTTTTTAAAGAGTCAGCACCCTCCAAGGAGTCAAACAAAGGGGTTGCACATTGACTATTGGTGGGTAATATGGTCTCAGAACTGCTTTGTATATCGACAGTCTCTAAAAAAGATTCAATGGCTTCTGTATCTGGTGAACGCCCCATTGCATAACTCAAAGTAAAGCTGCGTGACACGGCCATGGTCTCTACACCATCCAGAGTACACTGCCTACCTGTATTTTCCCCGAATGGCTTGGAGCTTGGAGGGCATCTGGGCTTTCAAGATTGCCTTGCTACTGTGAGGGAACATGTCTACTTTATCGGCTGGATACTGTTTGATGAGGGCCTCATGAATATCAGCATACTTTGCCTGGCATGACTCCCAATCAATATTTTCTTGGTACTTGGAAGACTTGTAATCTAGAGTCACATGAAGAAGTAATTCCACTTCTTCATCAGTCCACACAAAACTATAATGCATGGTTGCCATTTTCTGTCGTTTGGTACGCAACGCTTCTGTTGTTGGGTTGTATTTTCCAGTCTTATGAGGATGTTGCGCATACCTGGGTATGGCATTGCAAAGTTTCACCACCCACTAAAGGCCTGACATGTGCATTACATTGTTTATGGTCCTCTTTGCGTCTTCTCTTGCACAGACATAGTTTTCATTCCGCTGTTGTTTAAATGCTGTTGTTTTGCATTTTGTGTGGAAATGTTGTCGCATAAACAAGGTTTTACATCCCCTGGAAAGGTTGGAACCCCACAACCACAGACTAGAGACAAGATATTGTATTTGGTTAAGATGTTATTTATTGGAATCACCACAAGGAGGAAAAATGCTGTGGAACCTGTGTGGGAGGAAGGGACATTTGGTTGTGCCAAATCAATGAAAACATTGTAACAAAACAAGATCTAACTCGGAAGCTACTCTGAAAACCAAAACAAACAAGAGAAACTCCCTAACTAACCTATCTACAAAAAGGTCTTAACCAAAACATATACAGTGGGTGAGCAACAACCTCTCCCCTAGTGTGTCTATACATATTGAACTACGTGCAGGCAATGTATAGGGCACCCGAAACTTACCTGGTCCACATCCTCCCACCACATACCTGTTCCAAACTCACAGGAAAAAGGAGCAGAGAAATAGAGCGTCAGCTTCCAGGTGCTGCTTTTAGGGTGCATTCACACCAGGATAGTCCGCTAGACAGTGTACGATTCGGGACTCTGTTCAGTTGGGGGATGCAACATTTTTCCGGACCGAGATTGTGTTCACGCTGCACAACTCAAACGTATCAGACCTTTTGAATAACGTAATCCACTGAATTAATGAAGAAGGCTAGACACGCAAAAAAGAAGAAAACTTGTTCAGCTAAATGTCGAGCTGCATCAGATCCTAGCGGTATTGGGTTGATCATATTTCTATCCAATTTCTATTCTTCCACGACTGACCGTGAGCCATTTCTCCCAACCAGAGCTGCCTATCCTCCCACACACACGTCTGTTTTGCTTGTGGTTACGCATGAAGCCACACGCTGAACCCACAATGCACTTTGTTTTGTAGTCCGCTTCCTGTATTTGGTCCGCATGAAATGAACTGAGATGCGCATTTGTAGGCGGACCGGGTCCGCTTGTTTGATCCTAATCAGAAATTGTTTGCGCATTCACAATACCCCAAACGAAGCAGACTAGGATTTGACACAAAAAGGCTGGTGTGAATGGACCCTTAAAAAGAGACCTCTAGGGGTGACTAGACCATTCAGTGTAGAAGCAGCCAATGACAAATCAGGGTTGGGCAGCTCTCTCAAATTGGTCCTTGTTAGGGTGTTAGCACATTGGAACAGAGAGGTGAATAAATAGGCAAAGAGTAACTTGTAACACAGGACCTAAAGCTATTTCATGGGCTATTCCCTCATTAATCCATCATCAATCAAGCAGGTAAAAGGTCTGGAGTTGATTCCAGGTGTGACATTTGCATTTGAAAGCTGTTGCTGTGAACCCACAACATGCAGTCAAAGGAGCTCTCAATGGATGTGAAACAAACCATCCTCAGGCTGGAAAAAAACGAACAAATTCATCAGAGAGATAATAGAAATGTTCGAGGGGCCAAATCAACAGTTTGGTACATTCTGAGGGGAAAGAAAGCACATTGGTAAGCTTGGGAACTCAAAAAGGCCTGGATGTCCATGGAAAACAACAGAGCAGAGGTTGCGCTAGAATTTTTCTTTGTCAATCATTTTGACCCACAGGCTCATAAATTTTCATTTTTGTATTTTTACCGCTCACTTTATTTATTTAAAAAAAAAAAAAAAAAAGGTAATGATGACATATTCAAAAGTATTCAATTTTAGGCTAATATTCAGTCCAAACAAGGTGAACAGAAAATCCACACCGTCACACATCGTGCAGATGTGCAGGATACACAGAGGGCCGACTAACAATGAATCAAGACAGAGCGGTGACAACATGGAGAGTTTGCAGAGGTTCACCCCGACCGCAGGGTCCTGCACGGGTACAGTTTTACAAACCCACACCCGCTCGAACCATTAGGATCATTACCAAACCTGATCAGAGACCCGTGTCAAATCTGGATCGACCCGTTGATTTTCTTTTTTTTTCCACAAATGTTGCACAATATTCTTTTAAACTTCCCACTGAACCACTGCAACATCTCTGTTGACCCTTATTTTGACATTTATTTTGGCCGCATTATTTGATTCAGAGATTGCTGTATAGAAATAAAAAGTAATTTACCTTCGCGGTTTCAGCTGTTCACAGCTCCAGGACCGCAGAACCTGCATAATTCTTAATTCTTAATGGAGGTATAGAGACTATTACCAGTGCTTAATTAGGAAAACCATGATCTCCCAAAAAAATGAGAGACATAAATAAATAAATATTTTAATGCACGACCGGCCCACACCCCCGTGAAATTTTTACACTTACAGCAGCATTTTTGCGTGAATTGAATAAAGAAGCTGAAAACAGTTTCAATAATTTAAGATTGAAAGAAAATGTTGGAGTGAGACGAGTTGGATCTAGTGAGACCTCTCTCCAGGTGTGAAATCTTTGATGCCGCCTGCAACTCAGGTTCAGCAGGAGGAAAACACGCAGTATGCGCTCTGTCTGCACCAGTGGTTCTGAGGAGACCCGTGTTGGTCACAAACGCGCTCCAAGACAAAAGCTCATTAATATGTTCACTTACCAGGTGATCGGGGGTGTGAATTGCAATCTGTCAAAATGACAGACGGCCTTCAGATTTTTCCGTCATTGTTTTAAAAAATGACTGAAAATATTTGGATAACGCGACCCCTGCAACAGAGATGGATGTTTGGAGGGTTCTTTCCATAGTGATGAAAAACTCCTTCACAACATCCACCCAAGTGAAGAACACACTTCAGAAAGTAGGTGAACCAGTTTATATGTCTTCCATAAAGAGAAGACTTCATGAGGGCAAATACAGAGGGTTCACCACCACAAGGTGCAAACCATTAATCAGCCTTCCGAATAGAATGTCCTGATTTGACTTTACCAAAAACAATCTAAAGAAGCCGATTCCGTTCTGGAACAGCATTAGTTGGACAGACAAAACTAAGATCAACCTGCACCAGAACAATGGGAAGAAAAAAGTATGGAGAAGACTGGGAACAGCTCAACTTGTGAACCTCAACCTTTTCAGAGATATTTTCAACTTAGCATGACTTGTTTCAGCTCAAAGACATGAGTAGATCTGAATAGCTACTCTAACTTTGCTAAATTTAAGTTTCTCTCTTAATTTAGGTCCACACAACACCAGAGCCCTAGTTGAGTTAACTCAAAAAAGCTTTGCTGCTGGATTTGTAACTTTTCTAAGTAACCTTTTTACACTTTTTACAGTGCCCTTTACTTAAAATTATCTGCAAAGTCATAGGAAAAACATGATTTAT
>JBBBVU010000012.1:24240554-24313286 GCA_037177055.1 Atherinosoma microstoma
TATACACTGATTTTCTTTTACTTCTTTCAGATTCCAAACAAATGTAAGAAACATTTAAAGCTCTGTTTTATCTTATTTTCCAATTGACAAGAAGGGTTGGAGCAAGTTTGAGCAGGTTGCCTGTTCTAAGAGCTTTACTTAAGGTCTCTTTTTGGCTCCAGATGTTTAGAGTTGCTATTTATTCCAAATCGTAAACAGACTGACAAAAAGCAGCAGGCATAATGATGGAGCGAGAGAACCTCAGTGACATTGTTGCATGGCCTTACAAAAGATAGCTGTGTGCTTAATTTGATGTGGAGCTAAAGTCGGGGCGGGGGGCTTTATCACCTCTGAAAGGGAGGTTACCAAATTGAAATGCAAATCTTAACATTTTGAAATTCATTAGGGTTGACACAGTCCCATGAAACAACAACAAAAAAAGAATGAACAAGCATTGTGAATGGAGATTGGGGGAGTTCTCATTTCTTGCACATTCTTCCTCTGAAAAGGAATTGAAAGAAATTAGTCTGACCCTCTGACTTTGGTCATTTTATTGCAGCAGCGTCCTTTAATTTATAGAAAGCTGTCGACATGTTGAAGATCCCATATGGAACAGGTGGATTGTCCCCTACTGCAGTAATGCTGCAACATATTAGAACATCTGCCAACATAGTCATTTTTCCCACTAACCTCTGGAGGTGTGGGAAACAGACGATGGAATCATGATGACAAAATGATTTGTTATAATTATGTCATATAACTGTTGCCGGCTGCAAACTTTCCCTGTGTTTCATTCCAAACTACATCTCCAAGTTGCATTAGAAACAAGTCTGAACTTTAGCTTTTAAAGAATTAAAATGTTAAGGAAATTGGTGTTTTCTTTAATAGATCAATGCTGTAAGAAAAGCTCTATGCTTTCACATTCTTTGACAGGTTTTATCACTGACTTATTCAGAAACTCTCACAAATAAGCCTGCATGCAAACGTTTAACGCATGCACACACACACGCACACACACACACACGCACACATGCGCACACACACACACACACACACATATCTTTTCTTGATGTATATCAAGTCCTGATCTGGATCTCCTACACACACTTCCCTAGAGAATTGATTAAAATCAGAGAGAGACAGGCCTTGAACATAGCTGCTTTTGTGTGAACAAACAAAAGCTGCTGGTAATTGGATTCACATTGAGAGAGGTATTTAAAACAGTCTGATAACCAACACAAGCTGCTGGCTTTTGTGGGCATTTAGTGACCCAGTCACCTTTACCAGTCTCGTTCTGTTCCAGCAAAACGCACTTATGTGAGGCCACTACTTTTCAACCATGAGTATTGCAACAAATGCATCATTCAGAACAGACTTGGAGGTAATTTACCTCTCTTTCCACTATTTTCCTTCCTTTTGGGACACTTAAATATGCTATTAATTCTCTTCAATTTGAAACTTGCAAACAGCAGAATTTCAGTACACTTAGGATAAAAGTTCACCTTCTGGGGTTGTTTCAAGTGATTAAATGCAACTTGAAGATAAAGAGGTCCTGCAGGAGGCTGACGTGACCTATGGGAGTGTAATCCAAGCAGGGCAAATACCACAAGTTACAGATAATTAAACCAGTGAAGGGCTGATTAGAGACAGCGAGACAAGAAATCAATGAAACATGGCCAGACAAAGTGTGTCTGATTGTTTACATACCTGGAACAGGGAGGGAGAGGAGGAAGGAGAGATAGAGAAATGACTGCCATTTTATGTCTGGGTTTGAGGTGAACAAGATAGAGATCAACTCCAGATGGTTGCAGTCAGAGGGCTTGGGGCTCAGGGGATACCACTGCCTCACAATTCATTGCTCACCCAGACTCAGACACTCCATTACGCTGGTTCTAAACCTGGATTAAATCCCACCTCAACCCTGATTGTCCTTCCACCTCTACTCCATCGTGTTGACATTGGCCTTCCCAGGTTGAGTGGGCAGCTCCACCTGATAGCTTTAACTGCACAGTCCATCTCCCTGGGTCCTGGAAGATTAGCCCAAGAAAGCCAAAAGTGATCAAAGAAGTAGATGATTACACCAAAGCTTGAGGGTTGTCAGGCTGTTTTAAGTGTATTTGCATTGAAGGTTGTCCTGACAAAGTGATAAGCATAGTGAAGGCTCATAATCAGCTTCGTGGATGTTGAGTAACTTTTTGCTTATATGAGTCTCTTATCTTAGTTTAGCTACACATTATACCATTGTGTGTTTACATTTTAATGTTGAAGTGATTGTTCTATCAATATTTACCCTTTATGTTGGTTGTCTGAGGGCAAAGAGAGTTCAGCTTGGTCTCAGTTTCACCTGAGAAATGGCAAGCAGAGCCAAATGAGAAAGCATCAAGATGATTAACTTGATGTTTTACGTTCACTGGGAAGATGGGTTTGAACGGAGGATGACAGGAAGCTCTGGACCATCTTACACAGAGCAGGTCTGTACTTTGACAGGATGATGTTAGATTTGTCAGGAAGTGGCTTGCCTTTTACTAACATGTTACCTGTTTATGAAGGGATGAGTTAACATTGTGCAGGTTCAGACAAACACTGATCTACAAACACATCTCAAATGACTATTCCAGGAAACAAATATTTGTCTTTGCTATTTATGAAATTTATTATAGGAATGATGAAAATATTAATTTGACACTTTGAAATAGATATTTTTACTGATTGACAGAATCAGTAAAACAAATGTATATGTAAACAGAGTGAATTTAGGTAGTCAAGTTGAACCCCAGACCTATTAAGAGTAATTATTTACTCATTGTTACTGTGTGTCCTTGCCACTTTTGAAGCAGGAAAGCTGCAATACTCCATCAAATTTATTGTTTCCCATTGCAAATTGTGAAAAGGTTTTCTTTTTTATTATAAATGTTACAGCTCAGATTCTTTAAGGGCTCAGTTTAGTGAGGACATATTCAATCACAATGACTCTATAGAATAGGCTGAGTCTAAGCTAGGGATAGCAATAAAAACGTATGTTACCAAATGTATAAGCCAAGGGGGGGGAGCAAAACAACTAAGGTCCCATTTGCCAACAATTATTTGCAAAACATTTCAAAATTGTGTTTTTATAATGGAGAGATACATTCAATACACGGCACTTATATCAATCCTTTCATTTTAGCTGATACAGTATTTAGCACTACTACTGCCAGGTTAATTGTACTCACACTAAGTGCACAAAATGATAAATATTTATGACTGTATTTATTCTGTGTGCATTATTAATTGTACCAAAAAAGCCCTCCAAGAAGATCTCATTAGGGTGGGAAATTAGTCAAAGCTAATAACGCTCATAGTTTAAAAAGCCTTTTTGAGCATCTTTCCACATTTCCTCTCTCATTTCACCAGTGCTGAAGTTCATAAACTGAACTGTGCATGCGTTCATTACAATTAGTATTTCCTCAGACTGAGTTGACTGGAGAAATTGTCTGTGATTAAATATTAGCTTGAATATAATTAGCATTTATTAGCAAACTCTGCTATGGCAGATAATGAAAATCTTAATGAAATGCTTTGTTGAATTTTGTTTCTGGAGGGGTTGAATTTTTTTTTCTCAGATTTGAAGTAAAAAATGCCTCAGCTTAAAGTACAATACAGGTTTTTTGGTTGTTGTTTTTTTTTTGGGGGGGGGGTATCTGTATTATTGAGTAAAAATGTAGACAGCAGCTATAATTGTAACATCTAACTATTGGACCTTTCGCTGTGTTTTGAGTCTGTCTGTTCCGTTCTGCAGCCTACACTCAGTTTAATAGGCTCCTCTGTCTGGTAGAGCTATTACCAAATCCAGCACAGACCATTAGGCCGCATGGGCTTAATTGCACATTAATTGGCTAATTAGTCCTGCACTTTGTTTTTCTCCCATTTTCTCAAATCTTCTCCCTCATTTTGGCAAGCAGTTGGTCATCCAATAGATTTTACTTTTGTCATCAAGCTTTTCAGCACAGTGAGAAAATATAGTAGTTGACTGGAAATTTGCCGTAGGAAATAGTTTGTCTATGTGGGTGGGAGCCATGGCTGAGAGGACTGATGGAGCCCCAGGTTGTCTTCCTCCTGTGTTGTCATGTTGACCCACAATACATGCTGTGTTTGTATGTCTGCCAGCACAGAAACCAGGAAGAAGCATGCATAGTTAAAAAGGCAACAACCCTAGTCCACAAGGTGCATTATTTATGAACTTTTTAAAGTGATTTTATTCATCCCATCCTCGTATTTCTCCTCACCATTATCATCTGCGCTTTAGGCATGTGCCTCAACAATCTCAGATTGCTGCCATTAAACCCAGGGAGCCATCTGATGGAGTTATCAAAGTAAATGTTTGGAGCATTTGATAGCGTTTGAAATATCCTCCTATAATAAAGCTCTCCGGGGAGAAAGAGGAACAGGCTTTTCATGCAAATAAGTGGGTGTCTGATATCACACAGTGTTGAAATATCCACATTTATCTCAGTGCTGTCAACAAATACAAGCAGCAACTCCTGATATGGAAGTTGATGTTTGGCTGGATGGGAGATAAAGGAATAGTGTTCACCATACAACACTGGGCCAGACGGCACATAATGAAGTCATTATCTTAAATTTGAAAGCAGTACATCTAAAAATCTGTGGTATGAGTTCAGGAGGATTTCACTGTGCGTATGGTGAACATATGGAAGCTTGACAATTACAGAGCATAGAAAATGTGAAAGATACGAATGAATTAAAACAAAAAAAAATATTAGTTTCGGACTGTTAAGTGTGTGAGTATTACTTCATGTGTTCTGTTTTGTGGTGTGTCGCACTGTACAAGAACATTGGGGAACAGAAAGGAAATCAGAAAATGCAAATGTAGCAGTGGACTGTGGGCTGCTTTGCCTTAATGAGCAAAAGCATTGGTGTCTTTTGCCAGGCCCTGATAGGTCCCCTACTGATTAGACAAGTTAAAGCTCATTCCTGTATTATTCCGAGAAGAAACAGCATTTGCTTTTGTCTCTGTGCTAATAATAGCCATAAAGTGTGATCACTCCAAGTGTTAAAATGCTCCCAATAAACATTGGTCTGTTTTCGTTTTGTCTATTATTCATCTCATCCAATTACCATTCTAAAGGGGGAGTGTTTTTTGCCAGGCGCAGAGGGAATAGGAGATTAAAAGGCAATGAGGAAACATCTGTGTCTCTGCTTTGCCACAAATCTGCATCTCATTCCTACCACTGGCATTTAAATAGACGGCGCCTACTACGCAGAGAAGAAAGTAAAACGCCAAGGCTCATAGGGCTAGCGAATAGAGGGAAGGGTTACCATAGAAACACATACCTCACAAGGGTTTATGGGCATCCTATCACATGCTATCAGGAATTACCATAAATCTTGTAGCAGGGAGGGCGGTGGTTAAGGTGCACCTCGGCAGTGAATGACAATGTGTTGATCCCCACATATCTGCAGAGATGTTTTCAGCCACTTTAAATCAAGAGGAAAATGGCATCAAATTTAGCTTGTGACAATAAAGAGATGGAGAGTCCCTCTAATGCAATTCTTTCCATAATCCTGTGTGCAGATATTGAAAATCAGAGCGTATACAGACTGTTTTTTCATGTCATTGTGACGATGAATGACTGTAAAATCAAGACTTAGTGGAAAGCATGATGCACTATAGAGGCATACATTTATGCCTGATATTCTTTGACTGGGTGTCATCATGCTCGTTGTGCAGCCGTCTGCACAGAGCCAAAGCCAGAAGTGAGAATTGTGTCAGAGCACAGCAGTACATCAGTGCAATTTCCACAAATGGCATCTTTCCCCAAGCTCCCATCCTCTCGACCTCTGGCGCTGAGCGACGACGCTGAGAGCATTATCAGATGTGTTTGAGCAGCTCCCGTCAGCACAACCCTGGTGGGCGGTACAGATATCGAGTGACCTTTTCTGCATGGCTCCCTGATATTAACGCAATCTCCCCGCCTTATTACCATGGGAACATTTCACAGAGTATTAGACTTAATAAATGACTTTTTCCTGGGCTTCCATCTCTCCTCTCCCTTCGTCATTTTTCTCCCCGTTCTCTCTTGCTGTGCTCCCCTCGTCCTCAGTGCTCCTGAGCCGATAACCCGACCTCCCCAGGGGCCCGGCCTCCATAATCGCGTCAGTTCATGGCCCTCTTATTCCTGCAGAATTGCTTAATTGGTATGTGTTCTACATAACTGTTGGAGTATTAGACTCACAAATGAAGGTTAGAACCTCAGTGCTTGTAATCGACTGAAAGAAATTGATTTGTGCTCAGCTGCCCTTCTGGGACGAGACTTTATGGTTCTCTGAAGAAATGAAGCTTTTATAATTGTGTGTTCTTTCTTCTTCTCCTCTGCTGTTCTCTTTCTCTTTTTCTCTTTTTCTCCCAGCTTATTACTTCCTTGGCATTCATCAAATGGCAAGATGACAGCAACTTAAATGTGATATGTCCATGCTACACTGCATTGGCTGTGCATAACGAAGGTTAACTCATGTCCTTACTCTAATCAGAGTTTAGGTATTCTGTCAATAAAAAACTGGTTGTGTCATGCATGATGATGCACCAGGCATGAACTTCCCAATTTAAACCAAACTTGACCATCAAGCTTAAATAAAACCATGCTTTAAAGTTTTGCTTCAAAAGCCCAGTGACAACAATTAACAAGAGCACTAAATCATTCAACTCAATAACCAAGTGGTCCTGATGATTAGTGCCTAACAGTACTCTAAGGATCCTCTGATTTTACATTGCAGCAATAAAATAAAGGTTAGCAGGAGGAAATTCACAATAGCAGGTGTACTTTTAAGCGTTAAACCAGGACACCTACTTGTTTATTGCATAAGTCTTTTGTACTTTTCATTGTTTTGTAGTTATGCAATGAATAGTATTTGAATTGATTTTATTCTCTTTTTCCTACTACATCCTAACTATGTATTATATCTGATCAACATGATAGTTCAGCAAAAGAACACTGCATGGCATTGAAAAGGCTGAAAATAACACCGACCTAATTTAACAAAATCATTCTTCCTCAGTCAGTGAGTGTAAAATCAGCTGGACTAAACTGTAGGCCTGTGTTACCGCACCTGTCTGGCAAGCATCTTATGAATGACAACTCCCCCTGACTTAGGTGACCGTAGATTATTTATGCCTGCTTTCCAGGTGGGCAGACTCAGATGTACTCAGTGCAGAGGTTTGCTCAGCACAAAACACATCACATTTCACGCTTGCGCTAATGTCATTCTGCAAGTGAAGAGTAGTGAGAACTGGCAGGTGGTGTTTACAAATGAGAGCACTCCGAACCACAGCCACCCTGACACCAGATGCTGATATGATTATGCAGTGGCATGTAAGAGTGTATGAATGTATGTAGCAGGCGAGGTGGTGCATTCAAAGTCGATTAAGTGAAACAGAAATGACTGTCGCTTTAATTTATCTTATTTTACCCAAACAGAGCTGTCATGTTTAAGATTGATGAAAGACTTTCATGGCATGGGAGCACAGACTGTAAAATAAATGGACGGGCCCTCCCCATAGGTTTCTGAAGAGCTTAATTGAGGCTCGTTGGGCGGTTCCTACCGTCACCATCTTGGCAGCGTCACTCTCAGAAAATACAAAAATGGGCGACGAAGTGGCATTGAGAGGGGGGCTGTGAGCGTGGGGACGGATGATTGACACCAATCAAACTCTGATCTGCCAGTAGCTAAGAGCTAACCAAACTAATCTGGAGCTAACGGGAGCTAACCAGCTAACAGAGGTAGGTGGGCTAAAGTTAAGGCGCACTAAAAACCGCGGTTGTGCTACCCCTCTACCTCCACGCTGCCGAATATCCGACACCTGTCAATCAAAAGGACCCGCCCCTAACGAAGAATTTTAGATTAAATACCATCTAAACGGATGAGTTATAAAAAAATTCACTCCCCCCACAATTGTTATGAAGATAAACTTGACCTATTAAGCCTAAAATGTTTTTTTTTACCACGTTAATTTCTGCTGTGAAGTTGGCCTTTTTAACATGGGAGTCTATGGGGATTGACTCCCTTTTGGAGCCAGCCCCTAGCGGATGAGGGGGAAACTGCAATTTTTGGCTTCACATTTCTCCGCCGGAGGTTGCCGCTTGCATGGGAGTGGTTTTTTGAGATGACGTGTGTCTCTCAGTCTGAAATTATATATTAGACCTTTTTTGTTACTTTATATTCTTGGGAATCTTTGTGAATATGTTTCTCTCTGCATGTTTAAGATGTGATTGCTTTCCTGTAGGTGCTGTTTGTGTTGCTGTTGTGTTGAACTTAACGGGAAAATAGCACACGTGTTCACCACTTTGACTCATCTACAATCAGTGAAGAAGATTTTCAAGTTTCTTGACCGCTCACAGCACAGACATTTTGTACATTATTGATTATCTATTATTTTTGAAGAGCTTTCTAGAAATTTGTTTAACTTTTGTTGAAAACAGATCCAATTTACTTTGTGTTAAAGTGAGTGATTCACTTGCAGTTCACAACAACACATGACCATTTCTACACCCACTGAAAAAGATGAATAATCCTGTAACATTCTGTACTAAAGAGAGAGGAAGACACGTAGGACATTTTAATATGAGCAAGCAGCTCAGGTTGAGACAGAACAGATACATGATTACCATCAGTTCATGTCCAGCAGTTCATGTTGGAAACTTTCTGACTTATATCGTGCTGTAAAGTGCCCATGGTTCCCTAAATGGTGACAGTCTAAGACCTGGGATATACTTGCTGTGTAGGCAAGCACACACGTCAATGATCTGCTACGTCTTTGACGAAGGCACAACACGGGCAAAATGGTCGATACTGGAGGGCACCACTAGGTGAGTACACAGCACTTGTACTCTGTAAGTGTCAAACTGCCGGTCGCATTGTATTCTCTGGCTTTTTTCCGCTAGCAACAAAGATCTCATGTTGAAATTGGACTTTGCCAAAGAGGAAGAAGAATTGATAATTTTATTTTTACTGTTGAAACAAAAAAGAAAAGGTTTTGTTGCCGTCAGGGGCGGTATATGCGGCCGATGTGCACATACATGTGCGGCCCATTGACCAAAATCGTGCATGAGCACCTCTAGCGTTCAAGTCAATATTGCAGCTCGCGCATGGCACACATTACCTCGCATTAACACGAGCGGCTAAAGGTGCTAAACGGATGCGAATGGGTGGCAGCCATGATACATACTCGGACGCATCGCCAGCCGCAAGTATATCCCAAACCTAAATGTAACTTGCCTTGCTTTTAGTCCTTGAAGCGTCTTGATGCAAACTTTGCAGCGGAAAGAGCTTCTCTTATACGTCCTGTCTTGCTGCCAGAAATACTGGAACAAGCTTTCTCCTTCTGTTTCTTTGATACTTGCACATAAACAAAATGTCACCATAACACCCAATAATCTGCACACATACACAGAGATATAGAATTAGCTCAGGATCAAACTCCAACACAACTTGAAAGACAGAGAAGGATAAAGACACTAAAGTCTCATAAAACACAAGTTGCAGGTTTAAAATGAAAACAGCATTTTCATTGTTTGATAGCACTCACTGCTTATTTTTCCTTTTTGAATTTTACTCTCAGTAGCTGGTACCCAGTGAAATTATAGATTCTGCTCTATTCTACTGTGGTTTCAGTCATGTAGATAAAGATAAAAACTACAAGGCCATATTCAACAATTTTTTATTTTTAATGGCAAGCACAACTGAATGACAGATGGCGAGAAGTGGAGGCAGAGCTGAATTTAATAGTTGATGGTCATAAGCAGTAAGTGCCGGCATGACGAATACATTAGAAATGCACTTTAAATGGAACGTTACTTATTCTATGATTCATTTCTTGCTCACATAATCACAAATTCCAATCTGATGCTAAAGCAGAAAATGTGTATACTACATATTTTGTTGATGTATTTGATTTTAATATACAGACAGACAGATAGATGGATAGATAGATAAATACATAGATAGCATGGTCTTTATGGGGACATTTCTTATTTTTCAATCCTCTTTAATTACTAGCAGATGCACACAGAGCTTTGACAGCCCGTAGTGGTTGCAGCACTTAAATCCAAGCTCCTAATCAACTTTGTGTGATTTAACGGTGCATCCTGAGTATTAGTATTCTAGAGCTGGAGCCCTCTTGGATTCAGGCTAGGATTATCCAAGCTTTTAACATCTTAGCTAAGCTGGTTAACACCTGTTTTTATTGACATCTGAACACCATCCGAGGCACCTTGTCCTCTGTGATTGTACAAGATCTTTTCTTGTTCTTTTCTGTGTTAGTCCCTCTCCTTCATTTAGGCCATAGCTCACACCTATGGCAGCTTCCATAAGGATTAGTAGTGAAATCAGTAAATTTGCAATATGCTACATCAGAGACAAGTCATAAGCTTACACAGTGATGTAATTTTGTTAGGTCTTTGTGTTTGCGTGTGTTTTCAGACCCAAGTCTAGACATGAGCTGCAGTTTCAAGAATCCCTTACTTAAATTTCTATATTTTTTTAAATTCTTTGGAGTAATATACCAGAAATAAAAGAAAACAGGCTCTCTTTATGTGTTTATTGAACTTAATATTTCCTATGGGACACACGTGTGAGTGGTTTCTTTAAAAAACATTTAGCCAATTGATACAACTTCAGGTATTATATTGTACTATTTGGCTGCAGAGCCGAGGAAATAATTAGACCTCTGTCCTGTCGTGTGCAAAGTGCTTTTCCAAGGTCAGCGGGGGAAACTTTGAAGAATGGCTCGGGATTTGTGTAAATCATGAGGTATGGATCCTCTTGAGCGTAACAGGCATTAGAGCTGAGCCCTATCAATGATTCCATTAACCTAAATTCCAAACCAGGCTCCACAACATGACCATA
Source organism: Atherinosoma microstoma (assembly GCA_037177055.1). NCBI lineage: Eukaryota > Metazoa > Chordata > Actinopteri > Atheriniformes > Atherinidae > Atherinosoma > Atherinosoma microstoma. The sequence goes on from JBBBVU010000012.1 coordinate 24,251,436, forward strand.
TTAACCTCACGGATTTTACCAAGCTCTTGATCCCTCGCTATTTAGATTGACAGAAGTGAATGGTCGCCCACATTTATCTGGTTACCGGTTCTTTCCTGCCCTGGACTGGGAATTATGTGTAATATGATCCCATGCTTATCTTGAGCGTTTATGTGTCCACATGTTTTGTGGTTATTTTTTCCAACTCTATAACTGTCGCAGAAGCTGATTGGGAGATGATAAGGTATTTAGAGTGTAGTAGGACAAAATCCCAATCTGTCAATTTTTACCTTTTCTAGATGAACAATAAACATTTCAGGCTAACGGTGGGGAAACAAGCCGAGAAGAGAAAGAAACGAGTGTCTGCCTTCATTAGGACAAAGGGAGGGTGAGCAGGAGAGCATCTGACAAGCCAGTAACGCCTCATTGTCCCTGATCTCAAGTTTCATAAATTTCCACGGCTCTCGTTAACGGACGTGTCGCTGCTGTCACCAGGCGCTAACTCGTTATCTCCTCAATGCCGTAAAATGCTGTAATTAACATTCAACAACTGTAACCGATCCAGCATTGCTCCTCTCTAGCTGATAATTGCCACACTATTGTGTTTGCACATAAGTGGGCCTTTTGTGTGTCTGCTTAGGGGAACACATTTTTCTAGTTTATTTTGAAAGTAAATAGAAGTGAAAAAGCTGTACATCTAAGTTTAAAGGTGAACAGTTTCCTCCAGGGTTATTGAGTTGATTCAGTCATCAAAAACTCTTGTCAGTGCTTCTTTCAGAACGTTTCTGCAGATATCTGGAAATTTAAGTCTTCTGTCTAGGAGAAAAATTAAGGCTTTTTATTGTTAGTCACATCACAAATGTTATAGCAATGTGTCTTTGGCTGCCAGGATACCAGTTGTAATGTTATTTTTACTTTTACCACTCTTCTATAAGCCATGCCATGCTTGAACATCTTAACTCTTCAATCATATCCTCCAGTTCATCAAATTGGACCTATAGTTGGAAACATGTCATTTTCACACTGCTATCCACTAGCAATGACACATTGGCAGAACTTTCTGCTCTTATCACTTTTTTCCACCCTTTTAAGGATCAGATTTTGTGTCACTGTTTCTTGTAGATATACAAAGTTGTCAGCTCTGTTTAAGAAGGTAATGCTTTTGTTTTCCCCTCAGCTGCTCCTGTCTGACCTTACCAGAGCAGCAGCTTTCACAATAAGGCCTTATGAATAATTGGTCTGGGTCAACTGATACTCTCTGGCTCCACACTATGCTGTCATCTACTCTGCCTGGGCCAGCCAAAAGGCAATGAACTGTGTGCAATTCTGCTCAATTGAATCAGTTAAAGTTGATGCGGCTCTTGCTATTTGAAGGTAACCGACTAGATGTAAGTTGATACGGGCTACCCTTGAGGCCAAGTGCAGAATAGGAGAAGGGATGTCAAATTAGCAGTGTCACAGGGGCCTCGTTTAGAGGCTACCACGGTGGTCTGTCACAGATATACAATCACCTGGTGCTTTATCTGTATGCTCCTGGCTCTGTATTTCAGTCTCTGGGGATTAGAGCAGCGCCAGGGTAAGGTTTCTGAGAGCCAAGACAGCCCCAGGAGGACAAACAAAACCAAATGGTTGCATAGTGTTTCTTGTCCTGGTTTCATGTTCGGGTCAGAGGAGATGGAGTGCAGGTGTTTGGGGATTCAGGTGCGTATCTACAGGATAGGCTTAAAGCTTTATCCTCAAACACACTATAAGCTTGTCTATTCTCTCTCAGATTGTTCCGTTTTGGGCTTGTAAAAGACATTTTATACAACATGAAGTTTCATATTAAAGTGTTATGCCATAAGAAGCCTCCACAGCAAAATCGCTAGCTCTTGAAAGTCTCTGAAGACTTCTTAAAGGATAAGTACCATTATTCTAAAATATTCCTTGTTGCAGATTGTGTAGGGGACTCCAAAATCATGCTCAGCTATTATTATTTTTTTTTATAGATTTATCAAGTGTTAGTGTGTTTCTGTCTCTCACTGATCAAGATATTCCATCATGCACTGTCAGATGCTTGAAAAATAAACTTGTATCTTTATTTCACAAGACGAGTATCAGTTTGTGTTGGGCTGTGGCTTAACCCTATATAAAGATACCCTGCTCTTTCAGCAACTTACAGCGCCCTTTGTGGTTTTACACATTTGCACAATAGGTTTGCAGGTTGTGGTTTTTCTCACATTTTCACAACGGATCACCACCAACGACACTGCTGTCTCTGCAGTGTGTGAACTCTCACGACTTCTTCTTCTTCCTTCCTGTTAGTTTTTAGAGATCAACACAACATCATTATTATAGATCAGTTCTTCTTCAGTGAGACTTTTGACGTACATCTCACACACATTATTTTTCTTGGTACAGTTTCTGCTGTCAGGACATTGGAAGATTGCTTATTTTTGGACCAAATAACAAACATGTTTGCTGTGTTTAGAGTGGTAAAAGATTCCATGCTTCTGCTCATTAGAAACCAGCCACAAACCCGGGCCATAGAAGGACCCAGGCTTCTTTTAAGGTTGTTTTTAGCATAATATCCTTAGGCTTAATAAAGTATTAATGTCAGCTGATGTGTGGTGAAGACACAAAGACACGCTTTCAACTAGAGTGCTAAATTATATGCTTAATTCATTTTCATGCTCGTATTGGTTCTAATTTGACCTACAACTTCAACAAGACTATTTGAAGCCTGTACACTGCCTTAATTGGGCATAGATGTGGAAAATTTTGTTTCTGATTGTGATGAATTTTGTAAATTGTACAGATGCCGGCACACAATATGTGCAAAACGGTCCTCTTACAGACAGAATGAACAAAAGAGAATTTATTCTCCTTGGGGGGGTTGCGGAGATGATGGAAAGCATAAATAAGGAAAGTGTCATCATATGGCATTTTTTTATTAGATTGTTAAAGATAGATCTAATTTTGATTTGGGCTAATGCGAGGAACACTATCACCCATTGACTAAGGGTGTCTTATGACTTACTTGACGTACTTCTCTCAACAGTCTTGTGCTTTTACTCTGCAGTCTCGGTTCAGAGACTTGGCCAAATCATTTAAAAATCCTTTGCACTCCGTGTTCAATTCTTGCACTTCAGCACCCCGCCCCTCTATCCTTCCCTTCAACTCCTAGAAGTTGAACTATATTAGGATCTTCCAGAGAGCATTAAATGAGTCTGCTGCTTCTGTTTACAAGCTATTCAATCACTCTAAGTACTAGTGGCAGACTAATTTTCTTGGAAACACATTTGCCACAGTGCCCCCTGGTTCTTTACATGCACAGTATTTATCATATAAAAATTTGGAACTATCTGACTTGGATGTTTTACTAGCTTTGTCCTCGAGCCGGAACTGGTAAAACACAGTAAAATATGTGCTGCAGTCAAAATGGGACATAAAAAAATATCCCAGAATAGTGTGAGATTTACACCGTCAGTGGGAAGTGGTTACTTTTATAACACTATTCCACCGAAGATAACATCTCGCAGCTTACATGAAGTCATCGAGTAAAAATGGGACATTTGTTTTTATTTGTGTTTTTTTTTTTTTTTTTTTCAAAGCCATTGTGTACTTCCAGATGAACAAAGGAGCTGTAGTGTTAGTTTATTTTTCAGCATACATTGTTGCTAGAAATACTGCAGTGTGCCACCTCATATCAAGCATTTTATAACCACACAGTGTGTGTGTGTGTGTTAATGTGTGAACGCTCTGGTGACCTCGAACCTGGCGACAGCCCCTACTGAGAGCTGGTTTTCTGCCAGGTTTTTCTTTTTTTTTTTTTTTTTGCGAGGCATTGAGAAAATTAGCTGGGCTGTGAGGTAGCTTGTAGCACTATAATATAACATTAAGCAGGCAGACTGAGCTCTGGCAGGATTGATTGCTGTTGTCCATCCAACTGCACTTTACATCTTTACATTTACATTGAGTCATTTAGCAGACACTTTTATCTCAGTGAGTTATGTTTAGCATGAGATGCTTCACTCTCAAGTTGCAGGTTGCAGGTCATATTCATAAACTGGCATGCATGCAGCCATTTTAAGGCTGTAGTTTGTTTATTACCTTCGATTACGTATATTGTCTGATATTTCTAATTATAGCGTGATAAAAACAGCCATTTAGGACTGTAATTTTATATTTACACTGTCTGTCATCATTATGGGATTATATTTTAAATGTCAGTGTGAGTCATTGCAGAGGTCTAATATGAATTTGTGAGAGCCCCCTGGCATTGTTATAAATAGCATGTTATAGATTGAGTGTAAGCATGTTTTTAATCATTTCTGTGCTGTCCACACCTCTTTCAGGCCTTGCTCTTTTCGCTTTCTCTGCCTCCCTCTGACCTGACTATTTACCCAGCATCCCCCTCTGTAATGAGGAGCGTTCCTTCATCAGCCATGTTTATACTGCAGACAGGATTAACTCAGCTAAAGACTTAATGCACACGCACAGTCACCCCATGGTCTGTTTGCTGTTTCCAGGCCGCAGATTGACATGCAGCTCTGTTAGGTTTTCGTCTCCTGCTTAGTTGTCTGCCTCTCTGGGCTCCCTTTGCCTCCACCTCCTCCTCCTCCCCCGTCCTCATTTTGCCTGAATTAATTGAGTTCTCATTTTTGTGAGAAAGCTCACAGGAAGACTGTGTGAGGATGGAGAAGAGTGATAGAGAATCAGAGAGACAGAGGAGGATCGGTGGCAGAAGCCTAGGGGGCACAGCTTTCCCAGAGGTAGACAGTCACCCGTTTCCTTAGGGATGCAGAGGCCCCTCCACTGTGACTTATATCTTTATCCTCTCAACAGTCATCTCTCAGCACTTTAGGGAAAATACCCATGGGCTAGTGATCGGGGTCAGGCAGATGTGTCACTTCATCCCCCCTGTCTCAGGGATATTTTCCACTTAATTTAAGCTCTTTGTATCTAGAAAGCTAAGAAGTGCACAAAATGGAAGTGTTGAAATAACACAGCTTCTGGTAAATGACTAAAAAGCATACACACAGTGTAAGCAAAGTACCTCATACATTAATCCTGTGTTTTTTATGCACCAAGACTACAGTTGATGGCATTAATAAAAAGGTAAAGTTAATACTTTCACTTTTACTTTTAAGTGAAAGTGGATTGTGGACCACACTGTTCTGAGCCAATACACACATTGTACAGATTTTTGCACAACATGTGATGCTTTCACAAAATAAATCGCAACCAAAGCACCAAATATGTGACCCAAGAACAAAGGCCCTGATTTATAAAAAGTTTGAGCCTCTTAAAACACATGCAAACTTGATAACATGTGCAAAAACATGCTGCAGCTGATCTACCAAACTGGCGCATCAAGGAATGTGCCTGCAAAACGGGCAAAATAGCATCGCAATGCATTTTGCGCTTTTGCCTTGAATTAATATGCAATCTGGGCGTTTCTGCCAGATTGCTATGGAAATGCCCCAAATGCAGGATTTTGACATTGCATTTTGCTGAAGTTATAACAAATACCTGAGACTGAAACAGCAAGCGTGATGTGCACACGTGGACTCCACCTAAGTCTGAACCCTTTCAATTATAAACCATTACAACTTCTTCTTTTGCAATATTTATGCAGAGGGAGATAACTCCATCAGATGTCTTAGGTTGCTGTAAGTTGAGATAAACACTTGCTGAGTTGTTACAGCCAATAACCCACCTCTATTCCTCAATGTCACTGTCGTAGCACTCAATAATTCAAAGCTTGGCGGTAATGAGCTCCCCGTAGGCCGTGTCCCCAAGGAGCCTCCCCACTGTGCCTCTACTGTAATGTAGTTATATCTCATGTCAGCTTTCAAATCAATTACATTTTTATCTGATGGCTAAGTAATTGCGCTTGATTGAGTTTTTGGCGCGCCAGCCAAGTGTGTGGTTCCCAAACTGAAACCAGACAAAACAGGAAGCTTCATCAAATGAAACTGTATTTCATCCTGATTGAGGCTGCTTGCATGATAAGCACAACTGTAATTATGATGATAATAAAAATAGCGAACTGTGTTTTCTCAGCTTTGTTTTTTTGTCTTTTGGGTTTTCTTTTTTTTCCCCCCTCTTTGCTCACCAGATGAAATTTTACCCCAAGGACAATGAACAATGTTTACTTTAGTTTGTAGCTTGTACAATTTAGTAAATGAAATACAAACCATGTGTTAGTTTGAGCTCCAGCAGAGTTTTTCTGCAGAACTACTTACTGCTCTGTACACTGTAATATTTGCATGTTCTTAGATTCTGATGTTGTACATATGGCATGTCACTGTCTTGTGGCATAATGTCAACAAATAAGAAGACACTCCAACCTTTGGCAAATAGCATCTAACTGACATTTCAGTTTAGAGCCGTATTATTGTGTATATCATGTCATCTACGGCTGAGCCTAATTTCCACAGATTGGATGTACGATTTGATAGATGGGCAAAGGGATTAGGAATGTAAGAAAATATCGATTTACCGAAATATCGCAATATTTTGCGTGACAATATTGCATTGATATTCAAAACCACAATATCAATGTTTTTTTTTCTTCAAGTTATCAAGTTACATACGTTTTATATTGCTCTAAGTGATGGTATGTTTGATGCTACAGGGATACTTGAGACCTTTACTGATGAGGCCGATTTTAATTTCTTTATTCATCTTGTACATAAAGAGCAAGTGTTTTATTTCTTCTGTAGTGAAATGTAGGTCCTTGATGTCAAACATATTACAGGTTGGAGTTTTTACCGTTTTAACAGTTTTCTTACAATTAAATTCTGGTAAAGAAAAATCACAATATATCGGGACCTTCCTATAGTATCGCAATATATCAGGATATATCATTGTTGCCCCTGTATTGTGATATATATCGTATCGCCAGATTCTTGCCAATACACACCCCTAAAAGGGATGGACCAAATGCACACATATGACAAATGATGAACGGGTGTATGGATGAATGCACACATGAATGAGTGGACAAATGGACATAAAGGAGGAGGGATGAATGGCTACAAAGATGTTCACATGAATGGATGTATGATTGGACACACGGATGGAAAGATGGATCAACACAGTGCATGCCTGGATGGACAATGGAATTATTTAATAAAGAGGTATTGGGATAGATGAGGGGAGAGTGCTGTGGTTAGGTGCATCAGCGACTAAATAGTGATGAATTGTGGCTGCTGTCAGCAGCACTAAGTATAACAGACATAGTAAAGCAGCCTGGCTCATCCATAATCAGCAGACACAAATGATTGTCTTCATGCCAAAAGAGAATTTCTCTGGAAATAAAGCACTCAGAATATCTGCCAACCTGTCTCGCTATCCTCACTTCATCATCCATTTTCTTTTTATATCCCATTGCTGTTAGTGTTCTTGCCCTTTAACTCTCTTCACTTGTTTTATTCTCTGTTCATTTCTCTTCTTAGGGCCCTGCGTCTTTCTGACTGTTTCTCTCACTCTCTCCAACACTGTCTTTTGTGTTAACAACCTTCTCTTTTTTGCACTGGGGGAGCCACTGGGTGCACATCTACAATCTTGCCTTTCATTTCATGGCTTCTGGAAATGGATGTTTTACTGCCTTCATTAAGGCATGTAGCAGTGCTGTGTTTTCCCTCTGAAGTTTAGCTCCATGAACCTCGCCATTAGAGGACATTATGGCCCAAGATTTCAGGGCACAGTAGAACACTGTATAATTTGATTAGTGTTATTAATCAAGTGGAATACTGCTCTTTTTGCCCTCATCTCTCTCCCCTCCTCCTCCTTCTTGCTATTCCACTTCTACTTTCAAATGCTTTAAATATTCCCTACAATCTTCCTCCTCACCGTGCACTCCTCTGATGCCTGCCCTACAACACACATGCAGAGAATTTGATAGAAGGTCCTACACCTTCCGCTTTAAAAACGATGATTTACCACTTGTTTTTTTGTTTTGTTTTTTTCTCGCCCTCCCTCTGCAGCCCTTTCTCGACATCTTCAGAGTCATGCCCCTCCCTCTCTTTACCCAGGACATAAATCAATTGAGATGAAAGTTCCATAATTGTGCTTGCTGGGAGGGATTTGAGCAAAATTGCACTATGAATTTTTTAAAGGGAATTTTTACTAGCTGTTCAGCGAGACTTGGGCGGCGAAGGAAGGTGAGGCCACAAGGATTTATGGGCCTGGATTCTTCATTACTGAAGTAATTTTCCTGCAAATGATAGTGCAGCACCCTGGAGGGGGGAGTGCTGCCCGCCTGGGAGAGTACAAACCTGCTTAATCTCTTGTGGAGAGAGAGCAGCTCAGAGCACTAATATCATCTGTAAGGGACTGAGGCTCCATTTGTTCACATCTAAACCACAGCCAGTGTATTTGTGATGCATAGTAATTGATTGCTCAGATTTGTTCCAAGAGAAGAAGATACAAGTGATACAGAGAAGTGATTTCATTACGAGTGATAGGTGATTTAAATTGCTATAGGAAACGTTTTTTTTTTAATTGTATGTTTATGATGCACTATTGTCACAAATCTGTATATATCGCAGTTTTTAGTATCATAGTCTTATTGCAAAGGTTGATGCAGGCAGTATGCTGGCCGGGAGCAAGAACTGCAATAGTTTTTTAACTAACACTTTCTCCTTCTTCTCTTTCAGTTCTTTTCTTTCTGTGCTTTCCATCCTGTTATCTGTTTTTGAAGAATATATGTCCACCTCATGCTGATTTCAGCTCGCTGCCATATTGTTTCCTCATGAAGAACCTCTACCTGTCTCTCTACCTTTGGTCTCTTTTCCCTCCTCATTTAACCTTTCTCAGTCCAATATGGCTGACGTTCTGTCTCCATCTCTTTAGGTGCAGCCAGCAGCAGTGGCCCTCCTCAAGGTTAGTGCGTCCATGATGCCAGGTCTCATTCTGTATACTGCCTGCTGTCCAGTCAATTTTACAGCTCAGTAGCTTGAGAAGCAGAGGGGCTAAATCTTCTGCAAGAGGGAGAAAGAAAGAGAGGGTAGGAGGAAGGGAAAAACAAAATTATTGTGCACCCTGTCACTGACTGAAGTGGATCTCATTCCAGGCACACTAACAACTCAAGACAATTAGTCACTTCTCACTAGGCTAGACCTGAAACTTGCTTGAGTGCCTTAAAGAGTCAGGCAGTAAAGAACCCAGTTGTGTGTATGAGCAGTGCGGCTCCAGCTTAGTAGAGCAAACGGCAATGAAAGGATTTTGCTGGAGCTGGACTGGAACAGTTAATTTCTCTGTACCTTTTGTATACAGAGATTAGATGGATAGTTCTCTGTGATTAATGCACTCATTCACCATAAAAATCTGTACAAAGTATTGTAAATTAAAGATAATTCTGTAGGAATTTTGATTCTCTTTGTGGACACATGGTTCATTATGGCTATCGAGATTTCTACATTAGTTGTAATTTCCATATTGATGTAAATTGTCATGCATGTGAGTTTTTATGACATTCTTTAAGATAAACAAGGCAGTACCTTTTACATTCTAAGTAGTGTGAAGCTAAAGATGAGCCCCATAGCTTCAGCCACCACATGCTCCTGAACAAAAGTGAAGCATGACTAAGGTGGGTGGTGCGTGGATGATCAGGGAGTGGAAAGAGAGAAAAGTTTGTACTGGGCCCTCTGCAGAGACGCAGCGTGACCAATTGAGGTGAAGGGGATGAATAAGGCCATTCACTGGGCCTAATGAAAGAGCTCCTGCTGGGCCTTGAATGAGGGTGGGCCCATCTGCACCACATAGGCGTGCACAAACCAGTGACCTCGAAAATTACCCAGGAAGCACTTCAGGACAGTCACCCCAGCAACAGGCTGGGGTTTGCATGGTAACCAGCCGCTTCAATCAGTGCCTGGCAGCATCTCACACAGAGCAAATTTCTCTTTTTGTATTGAAAGAAGTCCGTGTGAAATCAACTTCATGGGACATCCTCCAGTTTTTTCTTAAAGGGGGAGCTGCCAATGATTGTCCCTTGTGAAAATGTTGAGCGGCTCTCATCTCACTGTTTTTGAGAGGTGAGGGATGCTGCCCTCTGGATTTTTCCTCTTGAATCTATGCAGTGATAAGTAGTTTAATCAGGGTTAGTAGATGTTCAGAAAAGATTTGAGAGGATTTGAAATAGATCTGACTGCAAAAATTACAGATGAGAAGAGAGGTTCCTTAAATACCCCTGGGTACTGGACGTTAAGTTTACAAGCATCTATTAGGATAAGGTTCATTGGGCTTTATCTGTGATAGTCGGTTAATATATTCAGTGTTGATGAGCCAGAGCCATGCAGGTCATTGAAGTTCCATTCCTGTCTTCATTCCCTCATGGAACTTTTGACAGCATGAAATGACAATCCGCCCCTGCACGCATCTCCCACGTCAAAAAGTAATGAGATTGTGCTGCTGGAAATATCACTACAAAGCATCAGGCCTTCGCTCGGGTCTGACTACACCTTCAAACAGCGCTGCCTGCCAGCTCGCCTGCCTTGTCTGCCTGCTGCAAAGGAAACGAACAAAAACAATCAGAATCAGAGACAGAGAAACGGTAAGGGAAGCTCCCCATGCTGAGACAAACGAACACGCCAGGGCCTTTCATCCTAAGAGTGATTAGCCATCCGAAACGTTTTAAAACCCCACTTTGAGTGTGTTCCTCAAACGAAAGAGTTCCATTGAGGAGTGGTGCAGAGATGTTTCTCACTGGGAAGCGCCAGTGATCTAGTCTCTAATTGTGGCACCACTGACAAGGCTGGTGTGTCTTGGAGCTTTTTAAGCGGGGCTTTTTGCTACGCTCTTGTTCCCTTCCTGTCAGAGCCACCACCAAAGGCACCCGCGAACAAAAGGGCCCCACAGATTCTGCTCTCACATCCATCTGCCTATTGCTTTGTGCATAAATACAGGCCTAATTTAATGCACTAATAGTGCCTGATGCTAGCATAATGTGACCAGAACTAATTCATTTCTATGTCTCTCTCATGTTCTTTCATATATCGTTAATCAAATTCTTAGCTTTACAAAAAGATGTGAAAATTCTGGCACATTGGCAAAAATATTACCCTTCTTCTGCAGCATAGCAAGAGCATAGTAATGTTGAAGGTATTTAAGCAGCATTCAGTAAAGCTGGTTGGAGTTTTCAGAATTTGGAACTGAAAACTTTTCCATCACTGTTCAGAAACCCAATTGTTAAATGTTTTGGGATACAGGAAGTTCGAAGAATCAAAAATACAATGACGGTAGGAAAAGCAAAAAGGAGGGATGGGGGTGGGGGGGTGGGGAGTTAGGCTCCAGCTCGTAAAAATCAGTATTATAACAACATTAATTGATGCTGCTGAGTGCCATATGTGACACCATATGGAATAGCTGCCCCAGAGGCCTGCTATAATAGACAGCCCGCAGTGGTGCTCACAACTTGGCACATTTACAAACAAGGGATGTCCCATTAATATCAGCCACACAGACTGAGCAGGAGACAGTAAGAGAGGGAGTGCGAGAGCGTTAGACTGAGGGAGGGAGGGGTGATAAAATGAGAAGACAGAGCCAAGTTAATTCTTGTTTTCTTTCATTGTCATCTTTAGACCTTTTTCTACCACTTGCTAAGTGTTATAATTTACTATATCTGCATACCAATATGCATTTATAATCTCAGCACCTCTGCTCCCACGGCTCCTTAATTACAGTAATAAATGGCCCCTCTCTTCTGGGTTGATCAGACCGCCCTCTGTCCGCCCAACTGCCACTCCTTGCACAGATGTCCAGTAGTCCTTTCATCATACACGCTGGCACGCAGGTGAGGTGATTCATGGCAGCTTGATAAAGGTGCCGTGAACAAGCTCTGTTTAACCTCTCTGTGCCTAATCGTAGGGCAGCTGTTATTTACGGTTGCTGTCACCAGTTTCCAGCGCTTGCTGCTCACAGCACTGCTTCCGTCTTACACTACATATTTACTGCTACACATTTCCCTTCAGGGATTAATAAAGTGTTTTTCATGTTATTCTATTATGTCTGGTCTGTTTATATAAATGGTGTTCCACAGAGCAAGGTTATAGATTCTTTTAAAATAGAATTAAATAATTAATACTGTGGATCTTGTAAAATCACAGCTGTCAATTGGCACAATGTTTGGGTTACAGTATCTTGTGAGCACAAATGTATCTGTAAGCCATTAGTGTGGAATCTGCAGACAAACCTACTTCTCCTTATATGGCTGGAACAGACATATATCTTTTTCTGACCCAAGCTTGTCCGACACTACCGAGATGCCCAGAGCAAGGATGGAAAGAAATACTTATGAAACAGAGCTGTCAGCCATTCTGTTGAGTTTCATAGAATGTGAGGCTGAACAAGAATAGTGTACAGCTGTTTCCTCTCTGAGACAGAGGGAGGCAGATGAAGAGCAAAAGAGGGAAGAGAGAAGAAGGGAGGGAGGAAGAGGGAGAGCAAAAGAGAGCTCTCCGCTGATGTGCTCTGATGTAGCTGCAGCTCTAGGTCAAACGCTGCCAGTGTTTTGTGTTCATCTTCGTCTTGTCTCCCCAGTGCTCCTTTAAATTATTCACAGCCTGAAGTTTGCAATGTGGCTGCCTCCATCTTTCCTCTCTCCTCCTTCTCTGTACATCACTCTGTTTCCTCCTTTTCTCTCTCATGTGACAGCTTGTTTCCATTCCTCATCCACACATCTACCATCACCCACCCAGCTTTCATTACAGACTCCATTTCTTATACTCCTCCTTTCATCCTTGCTCATCTCTTGCTTGATCCTCTTGACTGTCAGACTAGAGGCAGCCATGTCGTTTTTAGGGGAGAGGCTGCCAGCTGTTAGCATCAGCAACTCAGTCGCTCCTGCTCTTGCCGTGCGTCCTTCTACCTGGTTCACTGGTTTACCTGCCAATAGTTTCTGCACTCTTTTCCTCTTTTTTTTCTTTCTCTTATTTCAGTTCTTAGTTTCCAATGATTTTATGCCAATTTTTGTGTCGGTGAGTTGTGAGATAAGCCTTAAGTGCACACCCAGTTCTGAAGCCAATAAGTGCCACTGTTTACAGGGGCCTTAAATGTCAGTCCTTTCAGAATGGAAGGAAAGGCTAGAACTCAGGGATGATGGGATTAGGTTAAATAATATGGGCATTTAATACAGCACAGATTTTAGCCATTGTGCAGAACAGCATGCCAGCTAATGCACATGAAATACCTCTGTTTCTCAAAGTGTGTGCTCCTGAAACCCATGCTTTTGTAAAATATTGTTATTGTCATGATAACCAGCAAGACATGAATACTAGTGTTTAGTCTTTTTTTTTTTTTTTTAACAGCAAGAGTATGAGGACAAGGTATAGACCTCATGGCTGCCTACAGAGAGAGCAGAGCACAGAGAGTAATTGAATCCAGCTCCAGCCATAGGACACTCATTTGTAATTCTGTTCCCTGCCTACAATAACGTTTGATCATTGCAGAGGGTGAACGGGAGGAACAGGGAGGGGCAAGGGAGCTGAAGCTTTCACCCTCTCACTTTACCCCCCACCCCCCACTCAAACTCCTTACCCACCCTCTCGCAATTGCTGTCACCCTGTATGAATGCCCCCTCTGGCCCAATGACAAGTCTAGCGTGAAACGCTTGGCTGCCCCCTGAAATTAGCAGTAGAGCCCCCCGGCGGCACATGCTTCTCATGACCAGCACACAGTGGGCTGCCGCCAGATTCTTTTTATTATGGCTGCAGCCTGCCAGCCCCCTGATTCTAACCCTTCTGCCTCTTCCTCCATTCCACCTCCTTCTACTCCCTCTTCCCCCTGTGCGTCGGCCAGAGCTCAGTAAACAGCATCTGTAGTGCTCATCACATTTCTGTCATAGGGAGTAGAAGGAAGGAGGGAACCAGGCTCTCTGTGGGTGTTGCTGTTATCTCTGTGTATCTAAATGCCTTAATGTGTGCATACAGTTTGTCATTTTGTGTGAACACATATAGTATGTATGTATATGTACTGTGTGTACATTACTCTGTGTGCTGGCTTGACTAGATTAGTGAGGAGAGAGAGTTAGCAGTAGCAGTAGAGAGTGAGAAAGAGCGAGAGAGAGGGAGAGTAGCAGTACAGAGCAACGCCTGGAGGCTCAATCTGTTCCTCACTGAGCTACATCAGTGTTAGAGACGGCGGCCCGAGCCGCGGGGAAGCCTCCACTCGCTCCATCAAACTGTCAGGCAGCCAGCGGAGCTGCACAGGGAGACTCTCAGCTGCCCCCAGGGCCAGTTCAAGTCAACATCCCATTTCCTTGCCTCCTCGCCTAATTTCTCCTTCGCCCCGACTTAAATTTCCAATGCCCAGTGTCTGCCACTGCAGCTCAGCAGCACCGGGCCCAGGGCCATGTCAAAACACAGGGAGGTGCTCATGATTGTGCGCGTGTGTGTGTGTATGTCCTCACCTCTGAAGGCAAGATAACAAACCAGCTAAATTCACACAATCAGCAGAGACGGGAGGCAGGAGGCAGCAGGGGGGTTTATGAAAGGCAGGCTACAAAAAAAAGTGAAATCCATGGATTTTTATTCTTTCATTCTCTCTCATCTCTGTCCATTTTTCTTTCTTGACTATATTCATTGTACAGTTGTGTATTCCCTGTCCCTTCAGGATTCTTGCAGTTTTGGTCTTCCTCTCTAAGCTGAATAAATGCTCCCCATCCCCTCATAGATCTGCCATTAGTGTCTGTTTTTCCATAGCCAAATTCCTCCAAGGATCACACCAGCAGCTCAGCCAGTTCTGTCACTCTCCCAGGGTTTTCCTGAAAGTCAAGATTGAGGGATTTGAAGAGGACAAGCTGGTCAATTAATTTAGTGAAGAAGGGGGACTTCTCTTTAAGTATATCCACACTGCTATCACCATCAATCTGTCCATGTACCGCACCCCTGCAGCCCCCATCTTCCTCCTTGACCTCACCACATACTTTACATGGAAGTGAAGTAGAGCACTGCCAGGTCTCAGTGCTGTTTACATGGATTCTGGGTAATGTTAAAGTCTGCTTAGTTTGGCCCAGGTCAGAACTCTATCTTTCCTCACCCTGTCTTGATTTACATGGCCCCCGCTGACTCTTTCCCTAAGTGTGTCAGCTCTAAACCAGATGCCTCTGTGTGTCTGGCTAATGCAACAAGCTGCCTGAACTTGTCTTCTTCAATCCTCCTTCACTCTCATTCTCTCTCTGTCCTCTCTCAGTAGGCCTCTATGAAAGGAGCTTTTGCTGAAGCCTTCTCTGTTTGCACAGCCAACTCCAAGGTCCCAAGCTCAAATATGGTTTTGCGTGAGAGCCTGTCTTGGCTTGCTGGTCGATATCATTTCTGACTGGCAGAGCTTTTTCTCTCCATCTCATTCCCTGTGGACCCTGCATCTTCACTGGGATCAATACTTTCCTAATCCAGCGCTCCAAGGCTGACCCTGGGTAATCAGCTGACTTCCCATGCTGCCTACAGGGGAGGTCAAGGGTCAAATGGCTGTATATATTTGATCCTGTGATCAGATCACTCTGCTTGCTGGTGTTTTCAGATACAGCTTGTGGGGTCAAGAAAAGTTACTTGATTTTTTTTTGGTTCCCCTGTAGTTATGAGAGCTAAATGCAGTGGTCCATTTGTTGCTATATGAGTCAGATGAAACATAAACAGTAAGTCCCTAATGCCTTGATTTTTATTTCATTTCAGTTTAGTTTAGTTTAGTGTATCCCCTTCAGCTGCCATAGCATCCAGAATTGAAGGATGAGTTCAAGTAATACTTTACTTTTTGCCACAAGGCTAGTCAGACTTTTAGATATCTCACTGATGTTTCAGGCCCAGAAGGAGGTATCTCAATGGATTTAAGTTTCCACATCCACACCCATCAGATTGGCCACAGATCCTACATCCCCACACCTCATCCTAGCGTCTGCAGGAGGGAAATTGCAGGAGAAATTGGTATTGTTCCACCAGTATCCACCACTGCTTTGGTCCTCAACTATCTAAATGGACCATTACCCCCTCTATGTGCTCGGACTGCAGGAGGTCTGGGTTTGTCTGAATTCTTCTTTTATTGTCAGGGGGCTCTCAGTCTACTGCTTCTAAGCTTGAACAATTTCTTGAATCAACATGAAGATTTATGCATTTTCCATTGTTGACCTGTCTCTTTATTCACTTGAATAAGGGATCAAGTAAACAGCAATTGTCTTACTGTTGTTATAATTTAATAGCCACTTCTTTGTAAAGCAAGTGTCAACATTGCTTTGACCATGAATCAATTTATTTTTACAAACTTGAGTCAGTCAAGATTTCACCTAAATTGTATATCAAGGCACAAACATTTGGGTTTGTATGTTTTTCCGTTCTGCTTTTATTCATTTTGTTTATGGCTTTATTTATTTTGAGAAAGAAGTGACAGTGACGTTTAAATGCCAGCAGCTCTGGCAGTTCTTGTGTTGCTTATTTTTCTCTACATTTCCTGCAGCAAGTAAAGGGTTGCAATCAGTATTCAGGAAGACAGCGGCTGATGCCCTGCCAGCATGTGCGTAGCCAGGCTAGTTCCTCTTCTGTTCCTCTCTCTATATCTGAGGCAGAATTCATGGCAGACTGTCCTCTGAGTGTGACAAGTGGAACTGTGTGATTAATTTCTCCAGTCGTTTTAATGTGCTCCGGGAGGTGCAACGCTTATTGTCTTCCCCTTACACGTCCATCGGAATGTGCCAGAGAAAATGTCCAGGAGAATCCAGACATCTATTCCTCCCTCTTTTTTTCCCCCCTCCCCTCTTTCTCTCCTCTCAGCCCGCCTCATTTCAGGGCTGAGCTACAGGGTCGTCATGGAGGCCAGTCCAGGTCGAGGCCTGTCTCCAACCACGGCCGCTGGCGGAATAAATCTCCAGTCTCTGAAGTGTTGAAAGCTGTGTAAATGTCAAACGCATTCGTCTGATGTGCAAGCTGAGGGGAGAAGGGCTTGGAGAGGAGGTGGGAAACTGGGAGGGAGGGTTGTGGATGAGCCATCCACTGAAGATGGTCCCCTGTTACACTCCGTAGATGGCTGCTGCCAGGTGCAGATGTTGCTGCTTGCTCCCTGCCTCTGAAGTGAGAGCCATTTTTATTTTTTCTATATTCTTCCATTTTCTTGGCAGGGGCTTGCTTTTTCAACGGCTATGAGACATAAACCACCAGGGGCCTGGCTCCTGTCAGGCAGCTTAGTGAGCAGCACATCTCTCAGATTTTAACAACGTCCCCTCTGACCACCAAACGTGCTGTTTAGGGAAGCTTCGCTTTGGGTTTGTGGTTTTGCATTTTCACCATTTGGCTTTCTTGTACAGTCTTACTGGAAATTGTTTTCCTAGAGCAGATAGTTAAAGAAGCATTGGATGCAAAATGACAAGGTCCTTTTGAAACCACATCTACGCACTCACAAACATAGACCAATCTTGTACTTTTATTATATTCCTTTCTTTGACTGAACTAAATGTAATAGCCCAACAGGGCAATCACATACAGTACTGACAAAATTGCTCTAACATTACTTCTATCCGCCCATCCCTTCATCTCTATAGCATCCCCCCCAGCCTGTTGTTACTGTTTGGCTTCTCATTTCCACCTGCCTTTCTTCCCCCTGCTGTGCTGTGTCTGTCTCTGTCTGAGCCGTAGCTAGTATTCTTCTTTACGCTCTGCTGCAGTGCATGCTTCTTGTAAAGGGATAAGCACCATGCTGTGCTCTTTTGATATTATTTTTCCTCTTCGCCAGCTCCAGCCTTATGAGGCCTCATCTCTAGTGTCATGGCTACTGCTGCAACAACAAGGCCAAGCATGCACCCAGGGAATAGACAGAGCCTGTTGTTCATCTCCATCACCTAGGGTTTAAACTCATTCCTAGTAATAGAGTGGAGCCCACAACCGCCGTGAGTTGGAAGTCATCCTTTTAGCTGCATGCCAAGAATACATTAATACCAATTTCCTGAGGATAGGGTAACATTGGAGATTCTGTCAGCTCTTAATGTAATTCTTAGATAGATCAAGAAAGAGAAAACCAATGTTTTGAATGGGATTCCTATCAGATAAAATGCCAGCACGTTCAAGAAAGAAATGTGTAATAAAAGGCTTGCACTTTGCCCCTAACTAGCAGTAGAGAAATGTCTGGAAATTAATTTGTGTGCAATTTGCAGTCTGAATAGGGAAGTGATTGACAAAAAATCCACCACTTTATTTATACTTTTGACATCTAGGATCTGGTGTTATCTTTGCTTATGAAATATAGGAGCATCATGGTAATTCCTAAAGAGCTTCCTAAGCCCATCAGATTAAAAAAAAAAGACTGCAGGAGCCTCTCAGTCTGACAAAATATTTTAAAGGGCTACAAATTATGTTAAAATAAGGTATTCCCCGTAACAAAAGTTACCTGTATGTGACAGAGATGTCGAGTGATATCATAAATCTCCAAGAACCCCAGAATCTGCTAAATCTGTGGTGATTCTTTCACCTGTTGTCGTCAAAATTTTGTGTCTAAAAAAAAGATATTGCCCAAATTTAACCTGCATGGGATGAAATGAAAAAGCAAGAGGGGATGGTTTTAATGGGCCAGTGGCATAAACCTGTGAACAATCGTGACAAAGAAAAATATTACATCTACTAACAAATCTTCTGGATATGTTTTCCATGAGCTTACATATTATAATGACCAGCTGTCTCAGGGAAGACACTTGGAGACAACTTAACTGCCTTTCAGGTATTTATTCGGAACCTTAACACAGAGTCGCTGTCACAGCCGCAACTCACGCTGCACAACACATTCAGTCTCTCTCCCACACGCCACTGCGTGCCCCTTACACCCGTTGTCTCCTCCCACATCCCCAGAACAGCCAAACCCCAATATCAACACAAACACAAATACCAAAACAATGGAACCGTTACAAAATCAAGAAAACCACAAATTGTCAATCAGAGCACTTTTCACTTTCCGGCATTTCCTCCATCTGACGGGTATCTTGTTCTTTGTCTTGTGTAAGAATATGGACGAACAATAAAGGCAAAGGTATTTCTTGGAGTTTTTATGCTGGATCTGGTAATGTAAATCCACAATAAACCCTCCCAAGTGGTGAGTCACATTGTTTTCTGCTTAATGCTTCTGGCAGCAAGGACTCCTGCTGTATCTCTTGTCTTGGAATAGTAGGATGAATCACGGTGCGTGGACCCCCATGCACACTTGCCCCCATTCTCATCTCCTGACAGATCTTGGCCACTGAGCCCTTGTTCTGATCACTCTCGTTACTTAATTATACATTTGGACCTACCACCCTCATAACAAAGGGCCGCTGTGCTTCCATTGACACAGCTCCCTCCTCATTGTCCCCTGCACTGACAGGGAGTCAAACAAAATAAAGAGGGTCCACTTAAATATGTTGCCAAAGGGACTTAATTGACAGATTGAAGGCAGATTTTCACAGGGGGACCGTCTCTCTCCCTCTTTGTGGCTCTTTGCTTGAATTGCTTTGCTCCTCATGCATCCTGCTGTGAGGTCCAGCTGGACTGTCCCGCTGTGCGACGCTCCTGTTTCCACAACTTCACCATCTATTGTCTCAGGGTTGGGAATTACCCGCCAAAAGCATTTAGAGATAAACGACTGTGAGAGATGGAAGCAAGGGTCTTGTGAGCTGGATTTAAGTTGAGGAATGTGGTGCTAAAAATCAAACAAGTACAGTTAGAATAATTGATTTCACCTGAACAACTTCTTTCAAACCTAAGGTGAAAGTAATTTCTAGCATTTGTGTTAGTTTAGTCATGTTTTTATATATTTTTAAAAAGAATTTCTGAGGCTAAACATACCAGGGATAAAAGGTTAGGGCCCTTCGTTACTCTCATCATCTGTTTTTCAGCAACAAGGTCTGATTTTTTTCTTTCTTCATTCCTTTTTTATCTCTGCTCAAGATATTTGAGTTTGATCAATGCAACTTTTAAAGGTGAAATGACTTATTAAATTTTAAGTGTAAAAGACAAACCACTTCAGTCTTAACTGAATAGAGAGTGGTTTGGCCTTTGGCTGTGCTAGACAAAGTATATTAGAAAACAGCCTTTTTTGTTACTCAGTTCCTTTATCCCTGTAGAAATCTTACATACAAATTAAAGACTAGCTTGTCACATGGCAGATTTGAAATACCACACTTAATAGGTACTGTGTGGGAGAATTCAAAGAACCTTAGCTAACTGTGTCCTTGAGATGCTATCGGACAGTTTTAAAGTACACTTAAAGGGCTAAATGACAAGCTGCAGCTGAATACAAAATCGTTTAACATGCTCTGTATAATAGAACCTGTGTATAGTAGTATTTGTTTTGGGGGTTTTTTCCCATCTTTTGCAAATTTACAGCATTGAATTTGTGACAAAAAACACCAGAATGGAGTTCTGTGAAACTGTGCTCCTTTTGAAACTTGAAAAACTCTCTTGGACTACCACACTCTCTTTTCCCTCTTCTCTGCTGTTTGCGCTGAGAGCTGACAGTGAATGAGAGGTTGCACACAAAACTAACATCTGCACTGATTATACTACTTGGGGGAGCCAAATGAATAATTCCTTACATTCCCTATGTCTGTTTTCTGTTACAGTGTGACAGCGAGAGTGACATTGACGACAAGGTAAGACAGTTTTTCCTGTGTTTATCCACAAACCACATGAAGTAGATGGGAGCTTTAAATAACAAAATTTGAGCCCTTTACTAAAGAGAGACAGTCAGTGTTTTGTTAGCTACAAAAAAAGGAGGGGGAAAGACACTGCGGAGCTCCCCAGGACTGTTGATCCTTCACATCTTACAGAGAGAGAGAAAATGACAAGGGAAATGTGGCTAAGGACAAAGCTCATTTACATTGTCAGTTTTCCTGCTTGTGTAATAATACATGACACCGGTTATTTGTGGAGCATTTTAGGCTCACATCTGTTTTACATAATCTTAGGCGCCAAGGAGATACATTCTGATTTGTGCACATATTTAGGTTTTTTTGGGGTGTTTTTTTTTGTGTTTGTTTGTTAAATCATACAATGTTTTTATAACTTTGTTTTCCATTTGTCTTTTCGGGACACACTCATGGCTAACTTTTGGTTCATACTCAAACTTGAGCTTTATCAACCAATAAACAGGGCTCTTTGGGAGGTAGGCTGGAGTGATGATTGGCCCTGACAGATGGGCTTCCAGGTTACAAACCCATATTTGGCTTCAATAAAAAACTGTTTTTCTATTTGAACCTCTGCAGCTTTTTTCCTCTTTTTATATTTTTTTATTTTCTTCTTTGTTTCTCATAAAAACCAAAACCATTTGGTGAAGTTTAGAAAATAAACCACCCTATTAAAGTCAGGGGTGGAAGAGAGTTATGTTAGACACTGTTCTGTATTGACACTGTACACGTCCTGAAAAAGGTATTTCTGGTTTCCACAAGCGTCAACTGGCAATCTCTACCTGGAAACTTATTTGATGATATTTACCGTCTAGCCTTAAGCAACTGGCACATAAAGAAAGCATCAGTATCTCTGTGATTAATCATATTGCATGGCAGCTATCACCTTTATCTACCTGATTCTCTCAGATACTAGGTAGGAATATCTTAGCTGAAGTTTTTGCCTTTTGAGTTGTCTTTTCATTTTAATATTTGATGGTTTTAGATGTAACTGTGTGAAAACAGAGCATGTTGTTTCACAAATGAATTAGAATCTACCGGTATATCTGTCTTTATTACCTCACTTAGAATAGCAGCAGAAAAATGACAATGACTTAATTTTGATTCGATAAAATCATAAGAAATCTCCTGATTCAACTGTATTTTAGTTGTATGAAGATTTCTTAAAGGGATACCGTGTAACTTTTGACCCAAATATTAGCCTAATGTGAGTAATGATGGATGATTTCTGGGGTCAATATACAGTATTTGACGCGTGTTGGTGCTCTGAGGGGGCTGCCTTCTTTAGAAACCAGACATTGTAACTTCACAGGAGCGGATCCGTCACTCATGTTATCATGTGACCTTAAGCGCTTTGTTTTACAGCTCCCCCTCTATACACAGAGGGCTCTGCTTTATAATTTTTCCTCCTCTTCAATCTTAAGTTTGTCATGGCTGAATGAAGTAAGGTGAAAAAGCTGTCTGAGGCGGCCAGACAGAGAAAGACTGTTGAATTTTTGGGAAAGTTACAGGTTTAGGACCCTTAGTGGCCAAAAGTTACATGGTATCCCTTTAAAAAGCATGTGTTGATTTTACTAATATTCAGTATATGTGGCTTCAGTGTGATGCTGTTTTCTCTCAAATTTTCAAACTAGTTTATTTCAGTTTGCTTAAAGAAGTGAATACTGTTTAACAGTGTTGTGTGTCATCAAGTTAACCAGTTGGCAATTTGCCAGATAAAGTCTATCAGTTTCACCTCTGTGTATTTGTTTGTTGCAGACTTAAAGGTGGTTGGCTGATGGCAGCCACCCGTTTACAAGATGAAATGCCGTTGGGAAACCTCACACATCCTAATTCCTCCACAGTTTAGCAATTACCTCTTGGTAAACAAATGAGATAGCATGCCTAATCTTCTGTAAGCTTAGCTTCCAGTTCTGCAGAAATGTCTGCAACTCTCCTTATAAATAATACATTGATAGCAGGCCCAATTTGCATTAACTGTAGCCTGGCAAGTCAATAGGCTTTTATCTCTTCATTGAAGCGAGAAGAAACTGAGGGTGCTTGCTAGTTGACACGACGCAGAGACGTAGCAGGCCTGTCAGTTTCCATACGGCTCCTTGGCACCACTGTGGGGGGGGGGGGGGGGTGGTGGTAAGGGGGGTAAGTAAAATGGGAGAAAAGCTCGAAAAATGTTTCCATTACTGGGTTTTGTCTTCCCTTCATTTCCATTACTTAGACTTATAATACTTCTTTACATTATCATTTTGACTTTTATTGAAAATACCATGCTTAACAACAGTGTTGAAGGTAAAAGAAGGAAAAAAAACAAGCTAGGATCTGGAAATTCTTTTGCATTCACATGATGAGAGACATAATCAGCAGATTCTACTGGAAGAGAAAAACATTACCTGAGCCGTTAACAAGATCCCCAAACCATAAGCTGCAAATAGTACTGCAAGTGAGAAACAATAATGAAAGTTACAAGTAACCATATTATCTTGGCTTTGGTTTGCGACAGATTTTCACTCTTAGATCATTCAAGGTTTTTCATGTCTCTTCCAGCTTTGCTCTCATTTCTTACTTTCTGTTCTCACTTCCAAAGTTTAACTTTAAAACATAGGTTTGCAAATCTTTCAGCTGTTGCCAGCTGTAAAGTTTCAATGTAGCAGATTTTTTTGAAAATGTACTATTAAAGTGCATTTATTAACCAAAGGTGCTAAATGTAAAGAACATCTGGAAAAATTCCTATAGTGGGAATAACCTTTCATTCTCTCAGCAACACATATTACCATAATTAAAGTGATGGGAGTTGCAAATCATCCATATGAAATTACTGAAGAAAGGAGAATGGGAAAAAATAATTTGACAGGCTATCAACAAAGCAGAAGGAAAAAAAAACATGGGGAAAAAAATTAGGTTTCATGAGGAGAAAGACAAACACTGTCATTTTCAGTTGCCTGCATTCTGGATAGCTCGACAGTGATCATTTCCCACAACCTTTTGCTGAAACAGGTGCCAGTTCTTCTGTATCTATCCATTGAAAATGAAGACTCCTTTCATATCAGATTACCAGCCACCTGAACGCCCACATTGTCAGAATTTCACAGATTAACTTAATTAGAATATTGCTTCCAGGTGTGCCTCCAGGGTGCAATCAGTTACAATTATTTTGAATAGCAGTGATGAGTTGCACAGCAGTTGGGTTATATTGCTGCATGTTGAGGAACTTGCTTATATCAAAGCAATGCTTATAACAGCAGTGATGTGTTTCCAACAGTCATACTTTCATTTTCTGGAGTTTGCCAGGCACCTCTAGTTTGACTCATGGTTGGAATAGCCTTCACAAAACGAGCAGTCATGTCTTCGTTTGGTGAAACCTTTGGTCTGAAGTCTAAGATAACAAGATAGACGGTAGAAAGTATTCACTATATATTTAGAAGTAATAGCCTTGACTTGAATTGCCTATATGTCTGCAGATTGTAGGAAATCCCTCATAATGAAGTATTTCTTATGGAGACAATCGTTTATCTTTTATTAAAGCAACACTTGCAGAGCGATGACTGTTTAGGTGCTTAGGAGACACTAAGTCCCAATCTCAATTCTCCACCTTACCCCTTCCCTCCATTTTGCGTGTTCATGAGAGATGAACGGGGTGTCTCAATTCTCTTTTGGGGCGAGGGGTAGGGCTAAGGGGAAGGGGTGAATACCCCTTTTAACAGAGCATTTTTCAGGTGTAGACTTCACAGCAAAGGGGTAGGAGTAGTTTTACGCTTTCACGCCAGAAACAAACATTGCGCCGAAAGACTCATACAGAAAAGTTGCCTTTTCGTAAATAACAACGTTAAAAATGTTTAACTGTTGTTGAAAACTTTACGATAAGGTAGATGTTTACCCATGACGGCACAATGTGGCGTTTGACCGCTCTACGCATGTTTCGGAAATAAAAGTAGCGATGTCGTAATTTGCATAAAGGTTTCAATTGATCATACTCGGGGAACATTTTATATAATATAAGGATATACGTAATTTCAATTTCTGTGGTTATAAGGATGTAAGTTACAGCTCTTCTTTCTGTTGTATCGGTCTCAATTTAAAAGTGGAGCAACAGTCACCTTCTCCGCAGAGAGGAAGAATCTGATCCTGTTTGTCTGTCTGTAGGCCCCTATCACTCTTTAAACTAACCTTATAAAAGGATCAGTCAGGGACCTTCAAAGTGAATCAGGGTTTTCCTCAGAAAATTCTGAGATCTTTTATTAAAGCAATGAGAAGCAAGGTACAAGTAAATACAATCTAAAAAAGATATACTAATGCCCTTCTTAAGCCTAAAGCTAGACACACCTGGGTGTCTTTTACCAGCGAATAAAGGAGCTACAAAAAGCGGAAAAACTCAAAAGAGGATCGTAGCTCCTCTCTCCTCCGAGCAAGCTGCTTTTATTAACTCTATCTTAGTTTACTCCTCCTGTCCGCTCTTCCGTTGCCGTTATGTAGGCTCAGATCGGGTCAGAACCAGGCCATTCCTAAAATGGTCATGTCGAAAGACCTGGCCTTTGCTCTAACACATCTTTACAACAGTAGAATCAGTATCATGTTTCAGCATCAGCATCTTAACTGCACCCTGCAGTCAGTGTACAGTCTAATATTAAAAAGGAGGAAGTTCAGCCTGTCACTAGTGACACAAACACCTTAGGCTTTTAGGCGGTTACATGTCAAGAAAGCTTCAACTTTTGAACCTTACAAGCACATGTACAATTATGTTAGATCAAGTTCACACGACACAACATTAAATGTAAGACTTGACAAAAGAGTGAAGTCTGCTAGGATGTTTAGAGTAGCCAATAAAAGAAGCACTTATATGTTTTGTTGTGTGTAAATCAGCTGTAATAGAATAATGAGAATAATAGCAGATACGTTTTTTAGTCTTGAGACTACTGTAGCATATTGCATTATGGGATACAGTACAGACTTGTAGTTTAAGAAGCATTGTCTATGTGACGTATCCTCTTGCTCATATCATGACTACCAAGAAGTATGCAGCAAGGAAAGGAGTACTTTAGTGGAGGAGTTACAACTTCTGAGTGAGTAGTGAACTATTGAGCATTATAATATACACCATAGCAAAAAGGGTAGTCATTTTGAAGTGTGACAACTAAAAAAAATCCCTTTACGTTAATGTGACATTTAGAATTTGTGTTATCCTTCACAATCACACCCCATACAATTCAGCAGGAATAATTTTCTGAACATATTAAATTCAATGTTGTAGCCAGGTTCATTAGAAGCCTGATAAAAAATAAAGCTGAATTGAATTGAATTGAAGCATTTTGCATATAAATATAAGAAGGTTCAGTAAGTGAATGAAAAGGTCAACAAAACCATTGCTGAAGCTCATGAGAAGCAGGAAAGCCAATTAGCTGCACAAAGCTGTAGATAGCTTATTCAGCTGATCATTATGCATGTTGGTTGTTGGATCATTTCTGCATGATCATTTCATAAATATATGTAAATATTGAAGAAAGTGACTTCATAGTGTCAGACCGATGTTGAAGAAAGCAACCGCTTCTTCTGCACTATCTTCTACTCATAACACCTTTCATTTCTGCACATGCCCCTTCATCAAAATGCAATTACGAGGCCCAGATAGTGCTTCATGAAAAATGTCTTTAATAAATGCTTCGGTTGTGTAATGGTGATATCTGCATGGTGTCACAAAGTGATTCTGTAATACAATATGTCTTATATATCATGCCTGATAGGTATATGCTGAATATACTATTTAGATTTCTCTCATCAGTGTTCAACAAGATCATTTTAAAGGTTTTACTTAGCCAGATATTACCATGTCTGCAATTAATTTTTTCTTCTAGATATTCCATTATTTGACATTTACATCAAGCAGCTAACTTATATGGACCTCTTGAGCCTTAGTTACAGGTTCCATTACAGCAAATATTCAAAATGTCTTTTCAACGCAATACTGAAAATCTTTCTCCATCCCTCTTTGTTCCACCTGTAATCTATGAACCGGCTAAACTTACCAACCTCTGACTGCTCCAAATCAATTCATTTTCTTTCAATGGTGACACAGAGAAAGAAATAGAATGGGATTTATCCCCTCTCAATTTGTCCATGCACTCTTGTGGAGCGTCATCCTTTCTCCATTAGGTCCCACTTCTCCATCCTTTCTGACTATTCCAATGTTTCTGCATTCTTTCTCCTGTGCAAATGTTACACTGGCTGTCGGTCTATATGTGAAACAGCAATACCACCATCACCACAGCATCACCATGGCCGCTGCAGAGGGCACTCAGGTCGAATAATTCTATTTGAATGATACAAAGTGTATCTGTCTCTGAGGGAGTTTCCAACAACCATCACCATGTCCTGTCTATAAGCTCTTTCATAGCTCTGCTGTAGTCATTTGTCAGGGCACCACACAGACTCTGATTGACATATTAATTCCTCCTCCACCTCCTTATCTCCCCCAGTTTGCAGAATGAATGCCATATCATCAAATCCAAGCGCTTTTACTGACTTATCAGTAATGGCTTGTCAGCTAGTGGTATCTTCACAATTGAAATATATTATGGTATGTCTTGTAAAGCAAGTAGGGCACCAGAAATGTGTGTGGTGGGGGCATTCTGTTGGCATTTGAATATATCCCTTAACACCACCCCTACCATAATCTTAACATTTTTAAAAGTTTTATGTCTAATCCCTATTTTGTATCTGCTCATTCTTTATTTACCGTCATCTCCATAGCTGGTATTGCCAGTGTTCCTTACCACTTCTCCTCCACTGGCCTCTTCATAAAGGGAAGCGCGAACACTAATATATATTCATGTACTGGAGGTTTGGTCCCCCTCCTACACAGCCCTCCCCAACCCCTGCTGCTGCTTTGTGGGATTCAGACTGGCCTCTTAGAGTCATCATATTCTATAACAAACAGGCCACCCACCAGGCCACTGACAACCTTAACATTTTTTTATGGACAGAAAAAATGGATCGGCTTAATGTTTCAACACAAGTGATCATCTGTCCTCATCTCTTTAATGAAATTAGATTAAGTGCACCTGGGAAAGAGCTGAGAAAGCAGAATGCCTCACCACCTCCTTTAATCTAAAACCAATTTGCCAGTAATATTCCTTTCCCCCCAGCTTGGGATTCGTCTGCCCTGATTCAAAATGGAGGAGGAACGAGATGAGACCAGAGCTGACTGGTTGCATTCAGCTCCCCATAGGCACTGTGAAATTAGAACTGACACCAGCAACACAGGCCTTAATATGGAGATGTCATTTTTCTCCTCTTGCCTTTGTCTTTTTCCCACCCTCTTTCCTTCTCTCTTTCATTTATCCTCTTATTCCTCTTATAGAAAAAGGGTGGAATATCAAATGTATTACAAATGGAAATATCAATCATTCCCCCCCACCATAACTTCACTAATGTTTGGAAATAAATGCTAAGATTAGAATTATTGAGAAAATAATGAAGACTTCTAGTTATGTAAATTGGATAGAAATAAGCTTGCTATCTATCTGGTGGTCTTATGACATTTTTCTCATCTAGATTATGAGAATAAACCTGGAAACACTTATCTCTTTGATTTATATTAGGCTGTTCGCAACATGGTCTCATTTATGATCAGCTCCAACTCTTGTGTGCTCAACTGGCTAATTTCTTCTTTTTTTTTCTTTGTGTGGTTTTCAAGATGTGCATCTGTTGTACATTTAGCACACAAGCATGTAGTGATCAGGGAGCACATTTGGATTTGCCTCTAAAGTAAGGGGGGGTGCCCTTATGTGCATGTATGTGTGTGCACATGCTCTGAGGCAAGTGGGTATAAGGCTGCGCTTAGCAGTGAAAACCAGCCCCAGTGCATATTGGGAAGAAGAGGCGTGATGACAGAGAAAGACTCGGAGCTTCTGCAGGGCCAGCCAGCAGACACAGCCAACTGACATCAGCAAAGACAGCTTGTCAGTAGCAATGCATGTCATACAGCAATGCAGGGACAGTCAACATGGCCGTGGCGTCATTGATGTGGCATGCAGTATCCCGGTCCAGATTCTCTCTTAAAGGTTAGCACCGATGTTGGCATTGCAGATGAAAATAGAAGGATTGTGGCAAGCAAAACCATGCCAGCCTCTCAGAACAAGGGAGGTGTGAAAACACAACATGGCATCAACACTGTAATCTTCTTTCACTTACTGCCTTTGCTCAGGGAGGCTGTTTGTTTTGGCACAGTTTTAATAGAACACCCCTTTGTTCTATTAAAATCATATCTGATACACTACCCCTCTGTCTTTACTCCACTAACTCTTTGAGAAAATCCTCTGACCACTCAGCGATGTTCAGCAGCTTGTGATCATTGTTATTGAGGGAGTTATTGCCGCCTCAATGAGCAGCAGGTTTTGGTGTGGGTTTTTCCTCAATGTGAAGTAGATCCATTGTTCAAGGTGGTTTTCTTCAAACACTGTTTTTCCCACCTGAGAGCCTCTGCCTCTGTAATAGAAGAGTTGTCAGCAATGGCCAGGTGAAACGCTTGATTGGACAATTTTCTGCTAGAGATCTCCTTAGTTCAATGATACGGCGATAGAGAAATCACGTCACGCTATATCAAAGGAGACAAGCTGTGAGGTTTTACACCAGCTGTGGTGCCTCATTGCATCTAACTGCTAATGCATCTGCAGAGCATCATTTCTACCTTGGAAAAGAATTACACATGTGCAGCTGCGTTATTTTTAGTCACCAAGTCATTCTTTATGTCCCTGCTTTTAACAAAATCAAACTACTAATCAAACTAATCGAAATACTCATATGCTATTATTGATAAATGTATTTATCTAAGTTTGCTATGTTAAGATAAATAAAACGGCCATAATCTAAAGAGGGTTGCAAGTTTTATTGGTAGCGTAATTTCATCTTTCGAAATAATCAAATTACTGGACATGATATCAAACCTAAAACCTACATAATGAAGTTAATTTAGCTAAAGTCTTTTTTTGGATAACAGGCCTTGAATGAAGCTCTGTTGCAGTTAATGCACACCCACTTGATAATAAGTGAAGCACAACAGGTCATGACGGCAGGAATCTTAATGCATTTGTGTGGCATAACATTAAACATGCAGGCAAACGTACTTTCCCCATGTCAAATGTGCGTCCACTGCTCTCCAAACCAGGACAGCTCAGCATTCATTGTTCTTCAAATGGCCTGTATGAATAACAATCCAAGAACTATATACATTCTTCCACATGAGTAATAAAAGTAAAATTGACTTCATATTGAGTACAGATGTTCTGTGGAAAGAGGAAAAAGACACAAATGTTTTTTTGTGTGGGGGGATGTAAGATTTGAGCATTTCTGATCGTGCATAAACACAATGCTTAAGTGGGGTTTTATTCAATAAACATGGCTGGACTGTAATTACTTACACATTTCTTTTGGCTGGAAATCCAAGACAGACTTTGTGTGCATTAGAGTTGGCGCACCAAGACTCATGTCTGTCCCTGCCTTGGCTTGTCTACAGAAAACTTCTTAATGCAATAGGACTGGCTTTTCCTCCAAAACAAATGGCATATGCAATCAGGGATAAATATAGAATTCCCTTGCTGTAATTAGGAATCTGTGCCATCGTGGATAATATTTCCCTGAAGAAGTGTTGCTTCCTCTTTGGCCAGGAATACATTAGTAAATGGAGTGTAGGTCCACTGTGGCTAAGAAAAGAATGTTTAGAGAGCCTCAATTCCCTTTTCAGACAAAGAGGCCAGTCAGCGCCATAGTGTGCTAGCCATATTTTTTTGTAGAGATCTTATAAGAAAAATCAACACACATTAATCATGAAGTCACAGGTCATAGTTATTTCTTGAGGTTCTTTATTTTGTATCCAGTTACGAAATATTCACTACTGAGGCCAAGTTTCACAACCTTGCGTCTTTATGGAGAGGATCATCTGCTGCCCTCATAATAGTGATGATGGACAATAAAGGAAGTGAGCAATGAGCCTCTCCCCACCCACAAAGAGAAACATCGTCCATCTTTCTTTTGCTAACCACTTCAGCATCTCCAAGTAAATCTAAACATTCAGATGCCTGTGGATGTGCTGGCGACTGCCAGACCTCAAGCCCTGCAGGTCCTCACGTCACTTGGGCTCTGGAGGGAACTTTCTGCGGGCAAATGTGTATGTGATGTGGAAAGCCGAGAACCCTGGAGAGTACGCTGAGATCAAGCCCAAACACACACAGGGGCCAGCTGCCTTCAATTAAACTATAAACCTCAGCCATTGCAGTCCCTGATGCACACAACCAGCGTGCTTTGATGTGCGCCAGCCAGAGGAAAAGGTACGGTAGCTTTAAGGATTACAGGAAAAAAGTAATTATTGTATCCTGCATAAAAGTTAACAGGGATTTTTAGGCTCACGGGCAGAAGGAGGTAGATGTTAATGATGGCTGTCACTCATGTTCATTTGCCAGTTATTTTCCCTTCTCCCCATCATTTTGGTTAGCTTTAATTAGTGAGCACACCTGGCCTTTCTTCCAAATTAACTGTCGAACACTCCTTTTCTATGTGCTCCGAAGACCATTTCTGAATAGTGCTGGGCACATGCGCACAACTTCAGCTGATATGCTTGTCAGTTTCAGCATGATACAATATGTATAAAAGCTCCTGGATATGTATGAGGTTTGGTGGCCGAGACATAAAAAAAACAGCATTAAAACGGTCCCCATGCCGAGCACCTTAGACACAGGCGGCATGGGCATCCATTAAATTAATTTGACTTCATTAGTGCAAACCTGGTGTGCCCACAGAGATGCCAGAGGGTGGGAGGAAGGGGGGGGGAAGGTTGAGTGGCATCAGCCGCTGTGCTCTGAGGAGAATGAACACATGGCACTGACAGGCGGAATATGGCCCCAGTTCTTACACCGGGACGGCTGCCAAACAATGGCAACATGCGTCACTGGCTTTAGGGGAGCTCAATCAACACCCGGTTGGAGCATTAATGCCATGCGTGCCGTGCCACATCAGTGAGGAGGCTGCGGGTCGCTGGACAGCCTGCAAGTCAAGCATGTACACACAGTGAATGTGAGTGATATGATACAGACACTGCCATGGTTCGAGCCACTGTCATCACCTCTGTGTCTGCGACCAAAAGCTTTCATTTTTGTATTACCAAGTTCATCTTTATTCTCTCTTATGAGTCACTATGTGTGCTTTTCTGTTTGTTTTAATAACTTTGGCATGCAATTGATTGTTGCATTTCAGGTGTTTACTGTATACTTGCGAACATTCCTACAATATTTCTGCATTTAAGTACCATTGCTTTTTTTTTTCATTGACAAGGCTGAAATCCTGCAGACAAGTTCATACTGCAACAAGATTTTCTTCATTTCTAAAGGGAATGATTGAAAGAAAAATATTTATTTGAGCTGACGGACAAAGTATTGAAAAGAAATTGCTGCCTGATTTTAATCTGTGTGTTGTTGGATTTTGATCTTAAAAACCTCTCAGTCTTGTTGCATTTGGCAGCAAAATATATAGAGGCAACAGTGGTCATAAGAGCGATTTGCAAGTTTATGTGCTTAGCTTAGCAGTACCTGAATAGCATTTCTGGCCCACAACCTCAAGCCTTCTCTGGTAACCTCTAGGAAGGCACTGCAGCTTCTTGATCTGACCTGAGCTCTGCTGGCAGTGGTGCACCTGATAAATACATAAGTGTGGAAATAAATAAATAATGGTAGGCATTAAGTCCAGATAGGACTAGAAGGTAGCCTGAGGGTGGTAAGTGTTCTGCCTGACAGCAGCAAACACTTTGATCAGAGCGCCCCGTCTGAAGATCGCTTCCACATCTGCACAGGGGGAACGAGCTGTAAACTGCCAAGAAGCATTTTAATGACAGTTGGATTATAAAATGAAAGAGGGCTCCAGATGGCAGGCAGTGCAGCGGCTGCGGTTCAGGGGGAGGCTGTTTAAACTGCTTTTTTATTGATAAAATATGGGGTGAAAAATTGCGCAAGGCTTATTAGGCATCCCACTGTGATGTTGCTCAGCTGGCCAAGCTGTTCACCATGGCCCCTGTACAAACGTGCCTCCATAAATTTTTTTGCAGTACCTTTAAATCTGTAAGATCCCTGCTTGTTAAGTTTACCCTGATTCTCCCAAGCCCCCCATGCTGTATTTGTCTTTTGAAAGACTACTTGTGTCTTTTGTTTTTAGACTAGCAGGATGAAAGCGATGTTGGTTGTTCAATATAGACTGATGAGGTTGAAGGGGAGTTCCCAAATATCCTGCTCATTATCGTCTGCCAAGAACCAGAGTTTTGCCCTTAAACAACTTAATTCCTCCATGATTTCATTAGCTTTGCTCTCCCAGTGATAAAATGAGCCTGACTTTATTAGTTCAACACACTGTGGTTGTGCTTTCATCAGTACACAGGGGACTTGCAATTGACATTTAGTAACTGGCTGCAATCGTGGTCAGACGGGAGAAATGTTGGACTTAAAGCTACAAAGTTAAAGCCCAAACTAAATAAATGATCATTTGTATCAGAATATTGTTACAAGAGCAGTGCTTGTTCAGTTCAGCTCGTTCAATATTTATAAATGCACACATTGGACAGAAGTCACCATGATTCTTTAGGGTGTATATATATATATATATATATATATATTAGGGGTGCGACAATACATGTATCTGTATTGAATCATTCATACAGATGCATACCGAACCGTGAGCACTGTACCGAACACTACAAAATTTTCTATGAACTTGTCTTCTGATGATGTGCTCAGTGTTAAAAGCTCAGAGGATCTGCATTCGACTACTCCACCTAGGCTGCATCATCAAGCGCAGATCCACAGACTACCTCCAACATGCATTCACTGAAGCATGGGTCGTGTTAACCGAATATTTACCGTCATTGATTGTTTTTATTAAATTGATGACGGAAAAATCTGAAGACCATCCGTCATTTTGACAGATTTAAATTTTCAATAAAATTACAAGTTAAAAAAGGCATTCAGATTTATTTTTTGTATCGAAAAAATATTAAACCATGACACTAAAGTATCGAACAGAACCGAAACCGTACATTTTGTGTATCGTTGAACCCCTAATATATATATATATATATATATATCCCTTTAGACGGGGACTCAAAAGCAGATAAAAATGCCTGATATTAATAAAAGGGATTGGTAAGAGGCAATTTTACTCAAGTGAAATCTATACATGTCAGACTTATGAATTTCCTTCCACAGAGTGGGCTCTTTTTAGCCAAGATATGTTGTTTGCTATCTTGTCACTGCTAATTTGAAATCCATTTAAGCTGATAGTGTGGTTGACTAAAACGCTGTCATCCACTAGCAGAAATAGCCACATGTATTCTTTTTCCTCCCTTCCGCAAACAATAAGCCCCAATTTATATTCCATAAGTACCACTTCAAGGCCAATCCAGTACGCCTCCATCCCGCCCTCACACCTACCCCTGGCATCAAAGACAATTACTGTCAACATCACATCAAATTACAACTGTTGGTTTGCTTGTTTGTTTTGTTATGTGACTTGAAAACTGCCATTCTCCACCAATGGAAGGTCCCCTTCCATCTGCTCTGCTCCCTGTGCCCACCCTCATGGGCCTACACACAGCCACAAACATTAATTCCCTCCCAATGCAGAGAAGGGAAAGGAGAGGAAGCCGACAGCCTAATGGACTAATTTGTAATTGTGAATGAAAAAAGGCTGTTTTGTTTTATAATGTTTTATAATTTGACAGAGAGTGACAGCTCTGAGCCAAACCATGACGCTTCAACTACAATCTTTCTCTGCATCCCTCCTCCTTTCTCTCCTCCTTCCCTTTCTTTCGTCTCCTCTATGGAGATTAGTCAGAAAAGAAGGTGATGGCAGAGATGCTCTCGGCACATGCTGCTGCTCAAAGCTTCTGGCTCTGTCATATTTCCTTTTCTTTCCTTTCCACCCAGCCCCCCCATCACGTCCCTACCTCCCCTCCCTCTCTACCTTAACATGGATCCCCTAGGATATAATAAGAAAAGTATCTCAGAGCATTCAGATGCGTTTGAAGTGCAGGACAGATGGGGGGCTCGAGGGACTGTAAAAAATGAATCGAGGCAAGTAATAGGAGAGCTGTTTTGAATCCTCGCCCCCATAAGTTATTTATCAGGAGCCCTTAGTGGTGGAGGAAGACTTCAGAGTGCTCCCTTAATGTAGCATCTGATGACTAGTAAGGGGGCTGTTCCAGGAAGTACTGTTGTAAAACAGGAGGAGAACATTAGCAGAGAAGTCTCTCAGGAGCTCTGAAAAAAGAGGAACAACACAGAGGGCGGCTCTTTCCCAGCATGCAACATAGGTCAGAGAAGAGAGGTGTACAAGAAGATGTCCCGGAGCCCCCCACCAGCCAGTGATATCACACAAGGTACAGAGCAAGACGTTCTGTACTACGATTCCCACCAGGTTAAGCTTGTTCAAGTAGACAAGATACATCCTACTTCAAATAGTTGTGAAAAAAACACAAAGCCGAACTAAAAGAACAGGAGGCAGTGACTGCACTCGTTTTTCTCAACTTCCTTTAGGTTTTACATTTCAGCACAGAATTGACTCTGATCTTTATATTGTTTTGACTTAAAGGGTTAAGCTGTGAACAAGTTGATACAGTAGATAATTCAAATAGAAGCACAGAAATAATACAGTAGGTTATTATGAACACAGCAACACTATTGTAAAAGATATGATTTTTAACATCACTGACAAAAATGTTGCCAATATGTTAAAACGGATGATAGAAAACACAACATGCTTGAAATAAGTCATTCTTTTAGGCTTTGTGTACTTGCCTAAGTAGTTGGCTAAAAATATATTTTCAGTGTCTTCACTGAGCAACTTCTTTTTATCTAGAAAATATAGCCAAATCTAGAATTTGATGCCAGCAACACAAACAAAACAAAAAAGTGTTGACTAAGTCAAAAAACAGAAAAATTAAGAGAATATACAGTGTTGTTGATAACTCTGCAATCAACAGATTAATTGTGGCAGGATTGGATATAAAAGGAGCATCTACCAAAGGTTTAGTGTTTCCAGGGGAAGATGGATTGTGCAAAAGACGTTAGTCTTTAGACATTTGCAGTACATAATGTTGTAAAAAGATTTAGGGAGTCTCCGGAAATCTCATAATCTAAAGGCTAAAGCCAGAAACCACCATTGGATGCATGTGGCCTTTGAGCCTCCTGGCTGCACTGTATGAGAAACCAGCATGTTACCATAATTATCAAAGCTACATTGACCCAAAAGTAACTGAGAAAATTATTTTCTCTCAACATACCCCAATCACTGCATCAAGGAAAGTAACCTGACACACAAGCTCATCTCAGATGGATAGAAAGACTTTGAACAGATGTTCTGTGGTGAGCTGACATTTTGGAAAAACATGTTGCAGTCTACTTTTGGACGATCACGAAAGACCATTAAACTATTTTAAGCCAAAGGTGTAAAATCCATGGTAAGTGTCCATGGCATGGATGACTTATGGAGTTGCTGTTGATTTAGGATGCATTCACATTGGCGCTGTTTGGTCCACTTCCACGGATAGTTCGGTCTGTTTGGAGCAGTGTGAATGGGCTTGCAGCCTCTGGTGCGGACCATAGAAGGGAACTCTGGTCCACTTGAAAACTGGGAGTCTCGGCTCACGTGCAAGTGAGCTCTAGCGAACAAAAGTCAACCTCCATATGGACCAAAGAGAATTGACGTATGACGTAACATAGCTCAACATGTTGGATAGCTTTCCTGCTGTTCATAATGGACATATTCTAGTGAAAGCCCCATATGGTTTTAACACTAAAATAAAATCCGAAACCCCAAGACTGAATATATTTAAATCCATTGTTTACTTGCTGTGAACGAGCCGTTTTCAGTCCTGGCCAATCAATTAGCTGAATTTTCTTCTTTTTTCTTTATGGTCAGTGGTCTTTTTAGCGAATACTTCCCCCTAGCGAGTAATAGTTTTAACTGTTTGACATGGTCGAGACGGTCGGGTCCACTTGAGTAAATTGTAGTGTAAAAGCAAACCAAACCAAACAAAGGTGTGAAAATGTCATTATTCCCCATCCAGTCACATCAAACAGAGTCCCCCGGACTATCCTAGCATGAATGGGCCCTTAGAAGCATAACTTGAAACAAAGTCTATATCAAGCAAACATCTTTCTCCAGAAGGTCCATTTTTATTCCAACAGGACAATGCCAGATCTCCTTCTACATGACATACAACAACATGGCTGCATAGGTGCAGTGTGTATGTACCTGACTGACATCCCTGCAGTCTAGATTTGTCTCCAAATCTACTGAAAATGCAAGACACTCCGTGAAGAGGAGAATCAGGCAACAACCACAGTCGGTTGAGCAGCTGAAATCTTGTATTGACAAACAAAGGACACAGATTCTGTGCAAAACTACAACCAGCACCTTCAGTTCCCACTCTATTAAAAAGTGTAATTGAAAGGAAGGCTTATGTGAATGAATGGTAAACTTGCTTTTCTCATCACTTCTGCTTGAGTTGCTGGCATCAAATTCTGGATTTGTTTATGCTTTCTTAACACAAGTTGGTCAATAAAGAGGATAAAAAGGATTTCCTTGTTCCAGCAATTAACCCATTTATGCCTGAATTTATTTATAATTATATACAAACAAAATAAATACAGGATATACTATGAAATGATAAATAGACTAACAATTAATAAATAAAGATGAATAATTAACATAAGAATTAATGCATAAATAATAGTAAGTAAAAGCAAATAAATATATAAAATAACGTTTGATAAAAAATGTTAAATGGACTGCAGTTGTATAGTGCTTTTCTTGTCACATGACCACTCAAAAAGCTTTGACACTACATGTCATATTCACCCATTCACACACACACATACAACACTTCTATTGGAACATACTAAGTGCTTTTACCTATCGCACCAATTCATACCCCGATAGACACATCGGGAGGCAACGTGGGGTTCAGTGTCTTGCCCAAGGACACTTCAACATGTAGTCAGGGGAAGCCTGGAATAGATCCACCGACTTTCCGGTTGGCAGATGACTGCTCTTCCTCCAGAGCTACAGCCACCAAAAAGAAATGAAATAAATGCCAGAAAGGCATCAAGGGGTTAAACACTTGAGTTTTTGTTGCTTTTAAGAAAACTTCCCAACCTTCGTTACTTTGTACAAGCCAAATATGAAAGAACATCAACTCTTAGAATTGTGAAATCTAACTCTTTCAAACCAGTTGAATGTCACTCGATATTATACTGCTCTGTGACATGTCAGCATCAAACTACATCACATCGTTGGATAAGAAAGGATCAAAGTAAAACCCTTCACATGACAAACAGCAAATTTTGCCAGAAGTATTTTCAGCCAACCAGGGCAATTTCTGATCGCAAGAGACTACTGGTCTCTGAACTGATCACAGAGGCTAATAAAGACCAGCTAATGGCATAGCTTCTTCGTTTGTGCTAATTGCTCTCCATGGTCCTCGCTGTGGCTCGTGTTTCTGAGCATCTGTCATGAGGCATATTACCCGACATGTCTCAGACCCTGGCCTCGGACTCAAAGCCAGGCTCACCGCCAGAAATGATTGTCCTCTGGTGTCCTTTTATCGTACTATGGCAAGGTGTGAAAAAACAATGTGTTGATGCATTATTGGTTCGTCAGACTGACATCTTGATGAAACTGTATGAGTGGATGTTAAGCTCAGAGCTGACAAGTCAAAATATGATTTAGCAGAAGCAGAGCACTGTATGTTGAAAATATATATTTTTTAGGTAAAAATGTAATTTATTGTGCAGCCAAGTCAATGCAACTGTTGATACAAGCATAAACATGTTATTACGGTTATCAGATGCACTAACAATGTGAATTTTTCTAAACTTCATCCAAATTATGTGTTTGTTTTTTGTTTGTTTTTGTTCACTAGATTGCTGTCATGAAAAAAAACTAGTGTTAGTGTTGATTTGGTAATAAAATGCCAGCAACTTATGAGTACAATCAAATAAACCATAGTAGGGAAGAATATAAGTATAGTTTTGGAAATTATTCAAAATAGACATCAGTTGTCCAGGTAATCCTTGTGCATCCTTCTGTATAAACCGCGCCTCATTCTCACTGGCAAACTTGGCAAAGGTATTTCAATACAGGCAGGCTGGTACAGATATACTGTATAGTACTGTGTGATGATTTCATGCTGCAAAATTAAAGTGAAGGATGAATAGTTGTTCTTTTTTAGGTGAATGAATGCAGTATAAGCCTACAACATTTGTAGATGTTAATCGTGCTTGTGGTTTGCATTCTCATAGTGGATTCTATAAAATGTAAGTCAAAAGATTAAACATATATGTACAGTAATAGAGACAGTTTCAGGACCAAAAACAAGGTAAGGCATGTGCATTTTTTCTGTGTGGTGAACTTGTGGTATGGCTGCCGCCATTTTGAAGCACTGATGCATGGTGCAGCATTACAATGGGCCTCAATTTGCATATCATTTCATGTAAGGGATATTAGATTAATGGCTTGTGACTAGTGTGATGAATACTAATTTAGCCTTAAATCATGTCAGTGTTAGACATCAACAGCCTGCCCAACAGGCAGCAGAGCAGCTCAGCAGTTAGACATGTTATAAGGTCAGCCAACTTTCCAGGCCAATTCTTCCTGTTCCTTTTTTTGCGCCAGCCCTTTATAGAACTTGTAAATGTGTCCTATTGCAGGGACGGTTGCCTTTGCTGTTAAGGCTATATGGGCCCACCACAGGGGTTAATGCCATCTCCATTTACCCTCGCGGACAATAAAACCTGCTGATAGACTCAGACCAGCAGTGATGACAAAGCTGTGTCTGATGAAAATCATAAACGTTGTTGCACTCTAACTCCTTCCCCCACTGGCCCCAATTTGACTCCCAGCATGCTGATGTAGGCAGCCTTACTGGCCACAAGGCGTAATGATGTTAATGTTGTGTGAAAAGGCTATAGAGATAGGTAGGAGAACAATGCTTCACGCAGAGTTTTAATGTCACCACATTCTGACACACCATATTTTGACACATTCCAACAGGTTACACAGTGAAAACAACATGTATGATATGGACCAAAGATCAAAGCAGCAATACTCACTGTCTTTGAGTGTCTGCATTCCTGATGGCTACTTTGGTCCGGTGTTATATGACTGAAGTGAACATAAAATAGTAGTTAACTGTCCATGTTTTAGTTTGAGATGGTATTATGTGAGATCTAGCAACACAGAGGAATAAAATCTCCA
Source organism: Atherinosoma microstoma (assembly GCA_037177055.1). Classification (NCBI taxonomy): domain Eukaryota; kingdom Metazoa; phylum Chordata; class Actinopteri; order Atheriniformes; family Atherinidae; genus Atherinosoma; species Atherinosoma microstoma. The sequence goes on from JBBBVU010000012.1 coordinate 24,291,310, forward strand.
TTGGATACAAGTTTGTCAGGGGATATTCCTTTTTCTTTCTGGAATACGTGACACAAAAAATAACTCAATAGAAATAAAAAGTCATATTTCTCTGGTTCTCCCTAATGAGCAGACAGATTAATATCCATATGAGCCATTATGAGCTACCATAAGATGCTGTAACTGAATTACCCATTGTATGGGTCTCATTAGTGCAGTAAAACCTGACTGCGGATTCAAATATATAGTTATACTTTCATTTCTTTATTAAACTGTGTTAGCAAGCGTATCCATTTTGCATAAATTCCTAAACCATTCTTTTTCTGAACATTTTTTTTTACTCACTGGCATGTGTGAGTGTGTATGTGTCACTTCATACGTTCTCCTGAGAGTAGATGGCTAGCCAGGAGTATGTTGGGAAGAGGTGGGAGGATGTCCAGAGGGAGCTGTTTGATTGATGTGTTTCGCGGTAGAGGAGGAGCGGGGGTGTTGAGGATGAGGAGGGGATGGGAGCTTGATGGGACTCTGCTCTGAGAGGGAGGCATGGCTCTTAAGTGGGGGAGGAGGGAGCTTGAACAAGCTCTAGATTGTTAGTGACAGGCAGATACTTCAACACTTAAAGTAGAAGGTTTGATTTAATCACAGAGCTGTCATTTGTTATTTGTCTGGCTTGCTCCACCGGGGCCACGGCTGATCAACTGCCTGGTCCCAAGAGAGCCCCTTTTCCCCCTGTAATGTCTAAATCCCCTGCACAAATTACAGCCTACACCTCCCATCCCAGCCCCCACTCCCCTTCTTGCTTCAATCCTGCAACGTTAAGAGATGAGGGCCAGAATGGGGAATTCACAAAGAGAGGGAGAATGTCGGCAAGATGTGAGCAGAGGAAGAAGACAGGTATGGGAACAAGAAAGAGCGAGATGGAATGGCCTGAGGGCCACTAAAGATCATTAATAGGACTGTCAGGGAGGTTGCCAGTTGGTTATCTTCTCATGAATAAGAGATAAGCTCCTCCCTTCTCGCCCATTCTAGTTCATTAATAATGCCTGCTGTGGCTATTTTGTAGCATCGCCCTTTGAAAGCAGGAGAGACAGAGAGACGAAGACATTATGAAGGGAATAAGGGATAGACTGGCCTCCCATTCCTGCTCTGTCTGGCAATCTGAGAGGACAGCGTCCCAAATCAACAATGAGGCCCCAGTACCACAGCCCAGACTCAGCTAATCCCACAACTGGTTGGATGATCAAACGCAGTGGAGGACTGGTGACAAAAGAGGGGAGAAGAGGAGACAGATTTATCCAAAAGCTCCATCTGCTTCTGTTGACTATTAAGTACTATATGTTATATTGTTTACAATAATTGTTAAAAGAGAAATGTGAATGACACTTGTTTCAGCCCACCATTCTCTTTGGATTTGGACAAAGAGCGGGGGAAAAAACCACCAGATAAATGGATCTGATTGTTAAAGAGAGTCAGCAAGCCAGTTCAGAGGGGTCACCCTCCAGGTAAAAGCTTTGCCTTTTAATTAGGGTGAAAGGATATGATTCCTTTGTCAAGGCCAGGGGCCTGCGTGCTGTCCAAGCTGATAGAAGTCAATGCCATTCATTAACCTGTCTTCCTGCTCCCCACATCCGACATGACTCCATTTGACAGGGCACAGATAAAAAGCTCAGTAAAGCCCCAAATGACATGAGAACTTTTAGTTTATGTTTTATCAACCACTTTTTTTTAACCAACTCTTCTTCCATTGTTTTTTTTGTGTGTGTGTGTGTTTACTGCCTTTTTCCCCTTTTTATAAACCCACATTTTGCCCCCTATGGCTGTCGTAATTTAGACACCATCTCTCCAAGGTGAATTACATTATGGAAGTGAGTATATGTCACACTTGGTATGGCCTTGTTGTAATTAGTTTGTTATGAGGAGATTGGCTCTGTGATGTTTTTATTTTGTGTATGCAGTAGACAAGGAAGGATGAAAATCCCCTCTGCTTTGGAGGACCCTGAGTTGTACAGATGTTTGCTTGATATAGACAACTGTACAATATTACACTGCAGTGGTTCAAAACAACACAATAAATGTGTTACTTAGTGCTCCTGACAGGATTTTTCTCTCATTTTTATTCTTTTGGTGGTACTTGGGTGTTTTGTTTTTGACCCCAATATCTTCTCTCTTTGGTTATATCTAAATGTCAAACACAGTCATGAGGGATGCAGGGAAAAGAGAATAGCAGGAGACCAGCAGCAAGAAAGCAATGATGTATGATTTTATTCATTCTTCCTTCCTGTTCCTGATTAGGGCCCTTTAAAGTGTGATCCACTGACCTCAGACCAGCCTCAAATCAAAGGCAGAGTAAGAGGGAAACACATGGAGGCATTAAAGGCTGTTCGCTCTGAGGCGCACAGCCAGAGGTTGATTCCACTTTGTGCAAGCTGGCTAGGGAACAGAATGATGAGAATCAAAGACCGCAGCACACACTGGCTGGTCACTGCTGACTGGTAGAAATCCATGTCTGTATTCGCTGTCAACATGTAAAGCTGCAGACACATATTAGCTTGGCCTGCCTCAACTCTCATTCCGTTTGTGGGCTATCAATGTGTTCATGCCACACAAAAAGAAGGAAGTTAAAACAGGCACATTTTGCTGGCCCCTCTTTACCCAGCCACCAAATCCAGATGCTTAAGCCCACCATCATTTAGCCCACCACATCCACATCTTACTTGAGCTCATCTAGTCCCTCTGCCTTTTCTCCAACACCTCCCCTAATCACAGTCTTAATCTGCTTGAAATGAGTCTTCTCAAAGTGAACACACCACAAACAATTTATGATGCCTTTCTAAGGAAGTCAGATCTGGCCCCCATACCTTGAGGATTTTTTTCCCCTCTCTCTCCCTTTTTTTTTTTTTTTTCCAGTGCTGCCAAGAGAACATTCTGATATGTAATCTTTGGCTGGAAGAATGGCAGACAGACAAACACATGCGCACAATGCACATTTGTTTTCCTGCTCTTGACCTACAATCGACTGTAGTCAGAGAGAGAGTGAAAGACAGACTGCCTTACAACACATGGTTCTCCTTAAGGAGCTGAGATGAAACTTTTTGTATTACAAGTGCTCTTTGGTCTTTTTTGAGACTCCAATCGGTTCAGGCTCCCCTACTAGGATTCATTCCAAAGTGCTGAGGCTAAATGAGTGCAAAGGTATGCATACACACACTGGAGTATCTGATGTATGGTCTCACCTGCATTTGCACTTTGAGTCACAGTTCAAACTGAGTTCCAGTCAAGGCTTGATAATGGAATCCAAAACCAAATGCATTAAGTTTCAAGGCTGCATGTAATAGGAAATGTATTGTTCCATTTGTGTACAATCCAGTGTTTAGAATCATGTAGGATATCATATCCAACCAGATTATCAAAGTTAATGCAAGGTACTGCCTTTGCACTGAAAACAGATATATTCAAAGATGTGCCACTGAGTAACCCACTGTTGTTATTTTGGAAGCTCTAATGAATGATCACTGCACGTTTTCACCCAGCAGTGTGTTACGACTGATATCTGGAGCCGGCAACAGATTGATGTTGAATCTGAATAGGAAATGGAGTGCATCTAGCAGCCGAGGCACGTCTCAGAAGGAGGTGGGGAGTGTGTGTGTGTGTGTGTGTTTGTGTGTGTGTTGGGGGGAGGGTTGCATCCTAGCCAGCATGATGGCATCACTTCTCAAAGCGCACACGCTCGTGACAAGTAAACTGAAATCATCATTGATGTTATTTATTTTCAAATGCTCCCCGCTTGACAGGCGACATCTTGTTCGGCACGCATCCCAAGGGAGAGCTCGGTGCTCAGCGTTTCTCGGCTCCATCACGCGCAGACAGCCGCTCGGTGCTGACACCAAAGCAGTGGGACTCACGAGAGACTTGCTCTGGAATTTGTCACAATCCTGCACCACGCGAAGAAAACACAAATGCACTCAGCTCCTTGTTTACACACATATCCAGATCTGTCGTAATACTTGTCTCCCACCTCAGCATCTGCCACTACACTAGAAAACAAGAAAATGTTTCCAAAAAAAAAAACATTTTTAAGATTTGATTTTTCTTTTTTTGCTAGATAAATGTCAACAAAAGTTTCATCTCTGTGCTGGAAATGCCACAACACTGACTTCCTGTCTGTCTGATTAAGACATGACACATAATTCAGGAGTAAATTAACATCTGTCAAAACAAAATCTCAAAATGGTTTCCAAAATCTCGACTCAATCCCTTTATGTTGTCTTTTTTCCGTCATGCTTAATCAAACATTTTTCCAAATGTTAACCAACTATAATCACTGCATTACGTCAAGCTCCATTTGTTACCCTATTTTTCCAAAGATAGTGCGAGCTTTCCTTTGCCAGTTTTCCACCATAATCCATCACAGGCATCATAGAGGGGGCTCCAAGTGCACAATTCCAAATCAGCCTGCAAGCAATTCCTACAGTATAGTTAGGTTCCGTTTCTGTGTGTATGTATCCATGCTTGCACACACATGTGTCTGCGATAGCACGGCCCATCCATTCATGCGTACATGGCCTCATTATCAGTTGCTGTCGGAGCTCAGGGGAGGTGGTGCAAATGAAGAAGCGAGCATGGCGCTGGGCAGGTAAACCAGCCATGAGCCAACAACAGAGCCCAGATACCCTCGGCACAGCTCCGCTAAAGAAGTCCATTTGTCAAATGTGCCTCCACCAAGGCCCGCCAGGGAGTACATTAGTGGCTGAGGCCCCTGTAGGGATCAGTCCTCACACTCCCAGCCACTCTCACTCACCAGGCTGGCCGCCCAAGGTGCTTCCTGTAGTCAGCAGTGACCAGCCCTCAGCCTGCGCTCATTCGATTGGCTCATTAATAAAACAGCCCCAACCCGAGAGCAAGGGACATGCTCCAATGCTCTAATGCTCTGGACATCGCTCTCTCCAGCTAATGGGACCAGCAGGGAGAGGCTTTTGTCTGCACCTGACTCCCTCACATCCTTCAATATGTCAGACAAGACAATGCGAGGAAGGATGGAGGGCTTTGACTGTGTAAAGCCCAGATCATGTTGTATGCGAGCCCAGAGTGAGGCTCAGCATTCACCTCAATGTGTCTTCAGTCTGGGCAAACGCATGAGCTTTCCCTCATCAATTCCACTTAGCCTCACTTGGCCAAACCTCTTCAATTGTGTTTCCTCTCAAAATGGTTATGGACTGCCTTGCATGTGTCAGCACCATAAGACGCCATATTCCCCAGTGATTTCAAGCAAACCATCTACCAAGTCTTGTACCTCTTCCTTCATTCTTTAGCCCAGACAGTGTGATTTTAGCTACTTTTACTCGCTTTCTCCCGCTTCATGTTTTGCATGTTGAGCCCTGAAAGAAGCTGCTCTGATTCACAGCTGGGCTCCTGGGGGAGAAACAAGAGTTTTGTTTGTGTTGTTGTAGGATGTAAATCTAACAAGAGAGGTGGAGATGGAGCACTAAGGCTTATGGATCCCTCAGGGGTCTTACTGAGCGCCTCACTAAATAAATCTGAATCGAAAATACATATGGAGCTGTAAACTGTTCGCATAAAGGAGCGCTTGTTCTCCTCGAGGAGAGTATAAAATTTACTGGCTCCACGGTGTGTCTACTGGATCCCACCCTTATAACAGTAACACAGAAAAGACATGCAAAAGAGAGGCGGATAGTCAGTGTACACAAAGTCTGTTGCCCATGATTTTTTTCCTCTTCCCAATATCTTTGAAATTAAATTTGAAGCTGCTGTTTTGTCAGTGAATACAATAGATATCCGCTTCCTGTTTGATGGGAGAGAGCTAAAGCATGCGGAAAGTGCAAAACCTGTGTCATAATATTCCCAGACACAGCTCACAGGGAGAGGTGGCTCTCCCAATTATTAGTTTAAGGAAGCAGACTAAAGATTTATGAATATCCCCAGCTGACTCAGAACAGCTCTAGTCACTTCCATATGTGACCCTGAGGCCGAGTGGTTGACAGGGCCCTTCCAGGCCGATTAGACCTTGCTGAGAGGCCTGCCTTGTTGGCAGCTTGGGGCCAGGGGAGCGTAGCCTCTTGAGCTCAATTGGTAAAGATCACAGATGTCGAGGCCCAATGAGGGCAGCCAGTTACTGGGTCGCCATAGCCAGTGAGGCCCTTTTCCTTGACACAGAGTTTACTGTTACCCTCAGTCCCTTGAAGAGGAAATAACAGAGGTGCCAATTAAAGCTTTAAGACTTTAAATAAAAACCCTCTGTTGTTGCCTTTAAAACATCCCAGTTAATGCTTGTTTGTCTTTACGATGGAACCCCAGTCAGCTGCCATCACTCTGTTTTCGATTAAAGTGGGATTGAGTAGTTTTGTGTTGAGTCACCCCCCACTTCCCATTATTACTACAATCTTGCCATTGCTATCCATCTTGAAGCTTGATTGCTATATAAACAACCTTTTTTATTGCTGAAATACATACTGTTAAAGCATCGGACTCTCTGATTTTGTAGACTTGTGAGGTATAGTGAACATGCTAACCCTGTGAACATCTGCAGGCTATAATAAGTACATCATCCTTAATGTGATTTTAAAGTGATTTTGCCAATCAGAATACATTTGCAAGGCAAAAGGCCTCCCTGATAAAGGTCTCATGATGAGCCATGAGACATGCTGATGTTTGAAGGTTTTGTTTAATGAATCCAGTCATTTCAGGAATGTCAGGAATTTAAATGCTTTCCTTAATTTAAATGGGCTTTTCAGCAGAGAAGAGTAAAGAACTTTAACTTAAGAAAACAATTATATCCTAGCTGGCACACTGAAAGACTATTATACAATGTCCAAATGAAATCTTGATACTTATAATATAATTGAAATGGCTAGATATCATTTTTTGTTTTGTCTAAAAAAAAAAAGTTCTCTGTTGCTGGACCTTAAGACGTCTACTTTTTTCCTTTTCTGTTTATGTTTCCTCATTCCAACACAGCTCAGCATTTACACAGTAAGTTTTGAGTTTTTTGTTGAAGTAAGACAACTTGTACTGTGGAAAGTTTTACTGGACCGAGCTTCATAGTCATGTTCTGCTTTAAAAATAATCCACTCAAATAAATTGCATTTATCCCATTTGAAAACAAAACATAGCGTAATGCTTTGGATTTGAAAATGGTGGGCTTCCAGTAACTTTTCAGTGTTGAAAGAACCTTTTGCAAGCAGGAAGTTATGATTGAGACTCCTGCCGCGAGCCTACAAAAGCACAATAGAACAAAGGAACAAAAGACCAATATGAAATGATGTCAGAGGCTTTTAGTTTCTGTCTCTGAAGCTGTATTGGTGTAATTAGCGAGGAAGGCCCTTGCCCTTGCGCCGGTCTTTCGTCAACCCCACCCCCATCCCCACTGGGCTCTGGCTTGTGCAGGGCCAGGGCAGTCTACTGGGGGAATGGAAGGAGTGGTCATGCAGGGTATGTCCTAAGAGACGACAAGGTTAGAAGTCATGGCAGGCCTGCGGCCAGATAAACGAGGAAGCTGTGATGCAAAGAGGCTTTTCTGGCATCATGACTGAGCTCCCTGAGAGCTACAGTAAGTGCTTGATCCATATTGCACAAAGGCCCCACAGATTAACAGACACCCCCACAAAAATGAATTAAAAGTTATCAATTTCGGGAGGGCACAAGGACACTTAAGAGTTTTGAAAGAAAATGGGTTTTTATCAAGAACTGCTGAGAAGACATTTCCTTCAAAGGTTTCTTTTAGGTTAAGTTATTCAGGTTTAAAATCTTAACCCCTGATGTGGAAGCCATTAGTTTGGAGAGCAAGGGTCTTCTGGCTAAGAATATGGGATTTGGGGTATTGACACACACAATTCTAGACTAAAATGGAAACCATCTGACTGGTATTAATGTCTTAACTCATTTACAGTGACTCTTTTCCACACAGGCAAAAATTTGAAAACTAGGCAAGAAGTAAAATGTGTTTCTTGTCTCACTGTTGCCTCCCAAAGTCCTCACTTACGAACTCAATATTGAGTAATAACATAGCCTTAGGCATGGCCTCAGTTGGACTGTACTTTATACAATAATGAGATGTGATTGAATAAAGGCAATTTTCGGTTAATGTGCTATAAGTGGTTGAAATCTAATTTCAGTAATTTTCTTGGTCTCTTCATCATTAATTTGTCATTAGCTGCGTAATATTCCACAGGACTTCTCATGCTTACAGTATAAAATGGGTATTCTTCAGTGAAATGCTTAGCAAGAGTGCAACAATTATATTGTATGAAGCTCATGACAAATAGAAAGATTTGCAAGCTTGATTTCTGACTAAAGTGTTAATGTGTTAACATATTCCACGCCAACTAGGTTCCACCTTTAGTTTGTGATTCGGTAGAGTTTGGATCTGTTGTTCGCCTGACTGCAATTACTGTAGGTGACTCGTGGTTTGTTTACCTTGAGTTTTTCTAGTAGACTCTTTAAAAAGCAGCAGTCAAGTTTGTCACCAGTTCAGTGAAGAGTGTAAACAGCTGGCCTCTTAGCCCCTAATCAAATTTGAAATACTGTTGGAAATTTTATTTTGGATGATAATGTGATACTCCTAACTTAATTTAAACAAATTACTTGCTGTTGATTTGTATTTTGCAAGGGGACTTTTTTTGACCATTTTCCAATTTGACGGAGGCTTTTTTCTGACATGAGTTAATATTAGATTACTTTGCTTCTCTTTGTGTTGTCTATGCTACCGTCAGAAACTGAGCATTTGCGGATTCTATCATGAGGAAGTCATTTAAACACTGTTATTAAGGCAACAGTCTGCACGCGCTGTAATAGGTTGAAAACATTTGTAATCACTTTATAAGACTTGCTAACTTGTCTTTGAGCTTCTTCATTAGAAACTCAAAGACTCCTCCAGAAGTCTAAAAATGGGCCAAGGTCAAAGCTATCCAGAGAAACCCGAGCGGATCTTTCTTGTTTTGTTTTTCTTTTCTTTCTTTTTTTTGAAGCAGGATAAGAATAAAAAGCATAATGTTCTCAATCCACATCTCCTAAGATACAAAAATGTGAATCAATAAAGCTGTACAGGACATAGTCTACCCACCATCTTAGCCTCTATGTTGAGCAAGAAGGAAGCTGGCAGCCATTTTGTTTCGCTGTTTTCCTGAGCAGCTCTTGTGAAAAGGAGCCGCCTGTGCATGGAGTTAATTAAGCCATAGTTTTAGAGCCATAATTGATTGAATCATAAAGTCATAATAGAAATTGCGGGGCCTCAGCAGCTGTGTCTTACTGAATTAAAACCAGTGGCATCCTCTGCTGGTGAAAGGATATGTTAATAAGGACTTAAATGCAATCAGATTTTGTTGTTTTTGTCCTTTTTGAAGCTTGGGTGTTTCTTTTTTCCCTAACTCTTTTCCTCAAGGGGACTTATTATACACTTCTGTAACACTAGAGAGTTTGTGTGCATCACAGTGGGAAGCCAAAAGACCCTCCCCCAGCTCCCTTAAATCTGTCAAAGCATCTGCTTCATCCACCCTGACAAATCCTTTGACGTGTGGGGCTAAAGAGCAGGCCTTGTATCATTCATGAATGCTGGTGGATTTCCATATCTGACACTATGCTGACTTACTGCTGGAAGCACTTGTGTCCACATTCAATCTTCCACCAAAATGCAGCGGCACATGGTGTCCATGGAGAAGTTGCATGTGCACAACAGTGCAACAACATATGCGATCATCCACATCCATGATGTTGCACAGTCAAAGATAGTATTTTTTTAGAAGACTTTGACATTGTTAAACATATACATTTCCAAACCGTAAATTGGAATTTGACAAAAAAATATACAGAAATTTATACAATGTGTTCAGTATGTCCTCTGTGGTTTTCATCATCTCGCTTATGTGCACTTCTTGCACCCATTCTCTCAGCTATTTTCCCCGTCTGACCCTATCTGTGCAGTGCTACAGTACAAGGAGGTAATGATGAGAAATGGAGTTATACTGCTAGTTGTTAAACCTCAGGCCGCACAACAAATGTGCTTCAGAGACCTTACATTTGTCTCTGAATGGATTAGGTCTATGCTCTGGTAACCCCATATTTAATCTCATTCCAGTCTCTGCTGGCAACTGTGTGTTTCTCATGGTTACAAATATTCTGTCATTTTGTTCTTCTTATGTCTTTAGCCATTGTTGCACCTGAGCTACTGCAGTCTTTGTTTGCTCTGTGCTACCTCCTGTTTTCTGACTCAAGATTGGAGAGAAGAATACTTGTGTTTTCTGTTATTTGTGTAACTTGGCCTTGAATGTCGAGCTCGCATAGAAAACAGCTTATCTAGCTGTGCAAATTGTTCTTAGCCAGCACCTGATTGCCATTGCTCACCTTGTTCAGCCTCATGGCCTTTTAAGACTTCTCCTGGCTCAGACATGCATTTTTCCCTACAGCTCAGTATCTACTTATTATTTTCTGCACATTCCCATGTGGTGCTTAAGCTTTTGAGCCCCATTAGGTAGACCACGGGAAACAATCACAATAGGGTCCATTTGTGTACACTTATAATTCATATATTATAAGTGATATCAGATTCACTTTCAGTCCTCTTGACTTGTAGTATTGTCTTTGGCTGCAAGAACTTTTGACCACCTGATAAGGAAGTAATGATGGTTTCCTCCAAAGTGACACAAATTATATAGAGATTATTCTCAGAGAGGAAGAGAAGTGATAGAATGTTAATATACTGGTGCCAGTGTGTATTAAATTATCAATGTGCATGAAAAATTCATTCCCAAATGTCTTTCGCACTCTCTGAGTCTGAGCACAATTCACTTTTATCTTGTTAAAGAAATGGAAATTTTATTACAAGGGAAAATAATGCCACTTGTTTTTCATTTTCTGTTACACATCCCAAGCAGTGGTTTTGATGGGAGAAAGCTCTGATTACTGTGAATATTTTCGATATTCACACAGAATTCGATGGGTTTTTGTGACCAGCATGCACTGGGCTTAACAGTGCTGGAACAAGTATCTTTGCAGCAAGTTTAGATTTAGTGCTGTAGCGATGCATAGCAGAGGTTTTTATTGCAGCCATATTGCTAAGTGCCATTAACTACTTCCTAATCTCACTTTTCTAATTTTCCATCGTTTTTCCTCTTGCGTAAATTCTGCCATGTTGGAGACAAGTCTGCAGAAAGCCTATACAAGGCTGGGCCTACTGTTTTCATGTTTACTAAAAAGGAAAAGGCTTCTGTCAATCTTCTAAACAGTTCAGGTGGCGGGGGAAAAAAACTGTGGGTTCATAAACAATTGTGTATCGAATGTTGGATCTAACTTGTACCTTTTCTCCTGCCAGCACTGAGAAGAAGATAAAAAATGTCAAGGTGACATATGCATGTTTTTCAAGGGAGAATAAAGACAGCAATGTCCTTGCTGATTCTATCTGTGGGACCCATTCTTTACCTTGTTCACTGAAAGAAGAGGGAGTGGGGGAGGAAGGCTTTGAGAGGGTGGGGCTTTGGGAGAATGAAAGCCAGAGAGAGTATAACATCCCTCCCAGAAATGCTAGTCTAACGAACACCGTTATCAGCTCCCAACTGCTTTTCCTCCTGATCGATCTGTGGTGTTGGGCAATGCAAATGGCTGCAGCTAGCCTTGGGTGTTCTACCATCAATGGAGAGTAATTATCTTCGGCAACAACCAATATTGGATTGTTAAGCCTCAGGATAAGGTAGCCGGCAGAGCCTTCAAACAGTCACTCACCTCCATTGGCTTGAAGGCTGATGGATGGATCAGCTGGGACTAGCTGCTGCAGGCGCTCCCGAGGCAAACTAGCAGAGTTACCAGCTCTCATCTCCCTCTGCCCTAACAGCTCAGCCCTTTGAATCCCAGAGAAAATTCATTTTTAATGTGCCTGGCAGAGGGCACTTTTTGTTCTACATCGCCTCGATCAATCAGGAGGACTTTTCATGCTGAGCAGAAACCTCCAGAAACATTTGCCAACAGGCCTTTGATGAGGATTTTCCAGACAGTTAAAAAACGAGCTGCTTGACAGGCACTATCCAAGCAGTACATGGAAATATGACAGCGAAGAGCTGCAGACTGCATCAGTGAAATACCATTACCAATTCCAAAATTAATTTCTGCATATATACTCCAAAAATTGCCTGTTTCAGTCAGTTGTTTGTGCATCTATAGAGCTGCTCTATTACTGTAAAGTCCTTTACTTTTGGTTGGTTTGCTAAAGAGTCCTACAAAACTCTGACGCTCTGTGGCCTCTGTTCTCAGGAGCAGTACTTGTGTTTTGGAGTACTCTGGTGCTCCAAATGGATGACCGAGAAAGTCTGTCCATATTGAAAGATGGGAGTCATTGAACAAGGTGCTCATTCTCACATCGTTGGTCTATGCTACTCGAGCCCCCATAATGAATAAATCATGGATTCTGCAAGGCACTCTCCAGACAGAAATTACAATGTACAGCTGCAGAAATAAAATGGAATAAAACATGACTACGTTCCGTTTTGATGGTGACAGCCTATGTTGTGCCTCTCCACCATCATTACTAGTAATGGCGAGTATTCAGAGTGGAGATAGCTGGGATTCAGACTTTCAGAGCGCTGCTCCACTACTCATCGTTAGAGTGACTACAAATTATTTTACAGCTCAGATTATCTGAAGCCGTAAATGCTTTGTCATATGTGACATTTGTCAGTTCAATGAATATTCCATGCTTGTGTCACTATCTCTCTGAAAAAGTTAACATCCGTGAATTTATTCTGCTGTTATATTGTCGAGGTTTGAAGGAAAATGGAGCCTGCTACAGAGCCAATTTGTATTTTGTCTCTTTCAGTGTCTTTGGGATTTTTAATATGATTTACTTTAAAGAATCATAGTTTTTCCTTTTTTTTCCTTTTTTTTTTGAAGCATCAGTTCTAAAACTGGATTATGGAGCTGTTAGCAAAAATATCATTCTCCAAGTAACATGTTTCAAACAGCTTTATATTAAATGTGCTTTTTGTGGTCAATAGTAGCACTTCCTGTCAACATCCGATCTGCAATCAACCTGCTACTGCACTCACCCCTGCCTTCTCTCTTTACATAACTGCTTTTATAGTACATGCACCTATTTTAGGAAGCTGTTTAGAAGGGAGTTATTGTATGCCAGATGCTATTTCCACAAGGTAACTATTTGGACCAGGCCTGTAGAGCCATTCAGTCAGTGCTGGCTTACCTGAGATTAACTGTTCTTCTGGCTGAGGTTGGCAGCCTTAGTGGCCCACGGCTGAATAGACGCAAAGCCGAAAGCTGGTTGTCAAAGTGCTGAAGGTCAGAAAATACGCCCAAGCTTTCTCCCCAGAGGAAATGTAGTGGTTAAATCCCTACCTCTGGAAGTGCATGTGGCTTTCCTGTTGTTAGGCTGAGTCTTACAGCTCCTCTTACTTGTCCCTCTTACGTCAATCAGAAACCATGGGGTAAAAGAATGCTGTCTTCAAGAATCAAAAGATACTTCAAGATATGTTTAGCATTTTACAGCTTTTCAAATTTATACAATAATGTAGTTCAATGGAAAAAAAATGTATGCATTCAAAATATGTACCAAGCATCATCAACTGTGCTGAGTTACTGCATTTACATTTTTTTATTATTACCTCAAGATTTTTCTGTCTTCCTTTGAGGGAAAACACTGGTTTTTGTTCATACAAAACACCAACAATTCACCAAATCTTGATATTTACTCCAGTAAGAAAAAAATAGGATCCTCAGGAGTGATGATGCTTTTTAGATTTAACACTGATTGTCTCCCCTCTTGGTATCTACCACATGAGATACCCTGCTTGTCCTTTACCAGCTTTTTTGGCCCAAGCCTGAAATATTTAGCAGTTTTCTAACTACACATGTCTCCTATGCTGCTGTTGGTAAGATGTTATTTTCTAAAATAGAGGTGCAGTCAATTGTCTAAATCTAGCTTCATCTACATAGATTTCCCTTTGTCAAATCCTAGATGTTTGCACCTCTTTTAGTCCTACCTGTTTGTGTGGAATGATGTGTTGAAGTGTTTGTGTGTCTGCGTGTATAATGTTTAATGTTCTGGGATTTTAAAAATATGTTTGTGGGCTTGGGGATGATCCTTAATCACAGTCAGCTGGGAAATAATTACAAGTCTTGCATTCCTCACACAAACCTGCAGAGTAGGCCATAACTTAGGCTGTTGTTGCATATAAGCAGTGCCTCACATACAAGCAAAATGTGTAAATGCCCAGTTTGGGGCTTATATCACACTGTATTATTTATAAATCCACAATACTGTATTTAAGAGGATTTGTTTCACATAACAAAGCTGCCATTTTCTCAGGGGTATCTGTGGAGTGAAACACAGCATGGCACAAAGTAAACACCGATCTTAAACTTGTCTTCAGAAAACTCCACAGGGAGGTAGAGTTGTAAAGGAGCCCCCTACTCTGCCCTGCCATTTTGCAAGCATAAGCCTCTTTCAACCTGACTTCAATCATAGCTAAGTTAAGCAGGTCATAAGAGTGAACAGGATAACCACAGGGCTAACTTTGTAGGAGACGTCAAAACTCTATCCTCTTCCTTTAGCCTCCGAGAGTTCTCCTCTAAGGTACATTTTAAGACTAACATCTTCACTGTGAAAAAGAAGATAGATAAGCATGTTCTGTCAGGAATGATGCCAATCCATACTCCCCATGGCTACTGAGAGTTTTAGTGAATTGTTGCAGACTGGAGGGGTCAACAAGAGGCGGAAGGATGGATTTTCTTTATTCGCCCATCGTTCAGCTCTGTATGAAAGCGTGTAAATCCATGTTGTTGGTCATGTAACATATAAAAATGAACTCAAGTAAATGTTCCACATAACATCTTTTCCTTGACAGATCCTGTCCAAATTTAATATAAGTGTATAAAGGTATTATGAGTATGACTTGTGAAAAAGATTGGTCAGAAAGCAACTGCTGCACCAACATTTTATTATCAATATTCATCATTCAGTACAAACCACACTGCATCCATGTCCACATGTATGTTCACATATCGTGTATTATATTATTTATAATAAACCTCAGATTCTCTTGAAAATCTAGTTCAGTTTCGCAAAACAACTAAGTTTAAACAACCGCCGAGTTAAAATGTGCAGGAAAGGAGACGAAAAAAAAATCCCCGGTCCATTATTGGCAATAGTGTTAACAAATCAGATCAAGCCCTCGTACATTGATTGCTCTGGTCTCGTTCTGTCCTCATTTTCAACAGCTGCTGCCACACACGCACACAGACACACACAGAGAGAGTCAGAGACACACACACACACACACACACCCAGGCTGACGCTCAGCGCAGCACAGTCTCTCGCTCTGTTGCGCGCGGAGAGCAGGTCGAAGCGGTGCAGAGCGCACTGCGTTTTTCTTACCCAGTCTTTTTACTAAACGCGCCGGGATCTTGTGGATAAACCGTCAACTGGTTCACCTAAACGCACGACAAAGCGTCCCCACGTCTCTTGGATTTGTATTTCGTCGTGTTTTCTGTTTAAGGTCGACAGATAGCCTACTTTGGGGAATCTACTGTGAACGATCTGTCATCGGCGCTTTCACCGCCCGACTTGGATCCCTGTGAACGGTGCGGAGCTCGGGCTGGACAAAGATTCACTGTGTTCTCTCAAGGAGCTCGAATAATTGCTTACAGAACTTAAGCGAAGTAAAAACAAACAAAAAAAAACTGCATTTCTCAGTTTCCTGAAGGTTTCGACGCTTTTTTCTTTTTCGAGACGGAGGCAAAAAAAAACCCTTCGTGAAGATATATTGTTCCGGCAGGTTGTCCTGCATTCAGAGATTTCTCATCGTCTAACCTTAAAACAATCCATGTTTTTTTCTATAATTTGGATTTAATTTTCAATAAGGCTTGCTCCTATATATTTATGAATGCGTGTTATATTCTCCAGCCGGGTTGATTTGGATATCCTCCACGACCGATCTCAGCGCATTTGGAATCGGTAAGATTTAATACAATTCTCCGTATATTTTGTTGCTTTTATTGCCTTTTCAGGTGAAGGATTCATTCCAAATCATCATAAATATCTAACATGCACAGTTTTTGCTCGAAATGGATTCCTATAATTTTAGAATAAGCTGAATGTTACTGAGAATCCCTCTTGTAGTCTGTCTCCGCCGGTGGCAGGCGCATTTTCATCTTCAACGAGGCGCCCCGCTCACATTCCAACAAAGGAAGAAAAGATGCAAGAGAAATTATATCCAAACTTACTTTAAGCTATTTTTAAAGGAATCATTGATTAATAAATTCTGAACAGGCTTCCTGAACTAATGATTAAGAAACCGATAAAAGTTCGGCTGGTGATGGTTTTTCTTAATATATGCTATTATAAATGGATACTCTCTAAATATATTATTGTTTGTCTGCACAGTGAGTTTCTATTCAGATTCGTATTACGGCTTGAACAAAAGACTTTAGTCTGTGTTGTTACCACTAAATCGCCGCTGTAAAGTCAGACCTTTTAAACTGTCTTATAACCTACAGGTCAGCTTCTTGTTATTGCAGTACAGTGTAGTCACGCACTCTTAAATCCACCACGAGCGGAATACGAGTTTGTCCCATGTTTGTCTTATACAACCACGGGAGGAGCTGTTTAATTAGGTTTTCTTCCCCCCATCGCACCCAAGAATCTCAACCATCAAGGTCAGGCTGGCTCACATGTCCTCTGTTAGTCACTTCGGCCCCTTGTGACACAAGTCCGTCAGAAATTGTTGTTGAAATGATTGTTAGTGAGCTCGCGCCTTTAAGAACAATTTGCTATTCACTGCTTCTTTCTTTTTTTCTCTCTTTTTAATCCTACAGGGGCTCAGATGAGCTCCCATTTGTGAGCTTATAGTGATTTGTCCCATTTTATTCGGTCCCAGAGTATGGAGTATATCCACAGGAACCGGTGTTGTGTTCAAAACTGATAAATTCTGCTATTAATCTGTGCTTTTTATTTGTGTTTGGTGGTACTTTACTCTTCTTAAAGTGTTAAATAACCTGAGAAAAATATAAACAGCTTATGTTATGGGACTTTTTTTTTTTTTTTTTACTATTCTGTTATTATCTCACTGGTACATATTTCCATCACTTATATTTGATGTGAATTTAGTAAAACTTAGAAAATTAAATTTTTACAGCACAGGCACTGGTTGATATAATATGGACTTTTAAGTACTTAAGTGTTTGGAAATCTGGCCTCAGTGTTGCAAAAAAGATGACTAAATATGTTTGTGTCATACTTAGTTTGATCATTTTTATTTCCACTGATAAAAACATAATTTCTTCTTTTTTTATTTATATGAGGTATAAAACTGCAGTGACCTAAATCATTATTAATGCAGGCAGAATATTGTGATAATATTATTAAGAAGTTAAGAATTTGTTGAGTTGAAATATCGGTAGTCGGGAAACATAGCCAAGCATTTATACAAAATATTTTTTCTATTTGATGAATAGATGAAGTAAACTGAAAATGATGTATTTTGATCTTCAGGGTGCAAAACCAAAATTGTAATCAGTGTGATCGGGGATGCAGTTTTCATTTAATATTCTCTGTCCATCCGTTGTCTGTGCTTGTTCCCTGTTAGTTCTGTGTGTTTTTGCCTTGGAGAGTATATTACATTGTAACACCAATTGCTCCTGAACTGGATACTTTTGCCACCTTCATAAGAAAATATGAATCTTTCCCTGCTCCCTGGCACCTATCTGCAATCTACTGCAGATGGGTCTCTGGAATTAGCTTGCAAAAACCTCTCTTATTCCTATCTTCAAAAGCCCATTTATCTCTAGCGGAAAGCTGATAAGAGACAGGCCTGCTTGGCAAATGTGATAAGAGGGTGAAAAATCCTCCAGCTATTTGTAATGTAAGAGTTCAGGCAGATCACAGCTGGGGAAGACATGACAAACCCAGCATCATGAGACTAATGCCTTTTGCCCCCTGAAGCCTGGATACGAGATAGAAGAAGAAATGGAGATTTATTCTGGATCTGTGCATGAACTTAGAGGTGAAAAATGAGCCAAAGAGACATTCAAGAAAATAGTGTAAGCATTTGGATGCAACACCATGTTCTCAGTGGTGACGGCAGTGCCTGAAAACTCAGAATGTTATCAGACTGTGTTAGAAAGTCATATTTAAGCCTGCTGTGTGTCTAGCTTTATCCAAATGTTCTGAGTAATAACATGAAGAAAAGGAAAAAAAATCATGTCAGTTAAGTATGTTGTTGATGCATTTAGGGTTAAAGCTGTGCTTAGGGAGGAACGTGTTCTAAATGTATTGTAAATCCCAACTGGAACCTGTCTAAAATGTGGAGCTAATCCAAATTGGCTTATACTCAGAGACTTAAGCTGCCCTCTGTGAGAAACTCTGGGAAATATAGAAGCGTGGTTGTGCTGTAGATTTGCAAAACAACAGTCCCCTCCTTCTGCAAGTCAGTGAAGCCCAGTGATACTGAAGGTGTATTCGGACAGTGTTTTCCCATCTTTGTGCTATTTCTTTTTGATTTACTTGGCAGAGAGCAGGTTCATCCCCAGTCTCCTACCATAGCCGCTCCACTATATTAAAATTGATGAATTGCTCCCGGGTGTTAAATCGGAAGTCTGTAAATCCACTGACTTTGCTTTGCATCTATGGCATCAAACATAAATATTTTTTTAGAACAAATAGAGTGAACATGTTAAAAGTGGAATGATGCATTATCTGCATTTGTTAAATTGTGTATAACGTACAAAATTTCACAAACCCCCTCAGAGAAATAAGTAGTGCTCTCATTCACAGACATATTGGCCACAGGAGATGTAGATTTTACTGAGGACATGTCATTACTGTATAACAGATGACACATAACATGTGATGTTATTCATGCTTCAAGGACATTCCCTGGACTCCACCACTCGTGGGTCCACAGTGGGCGATGGAGAATTTATGCTTGTCCCTGTGGCACTTGGATCTACATCTTAATCCTGACAAGGGATTTGCCATAAAACACTCTCTCTGCACCAAAAGCAGAGGTATACTTTACAGGAGATGATGCTATTGTGGAGGGGGGCAATTGGCAGGTTTTTATTTTAATGCACACTGCAGAGATGTCTCTGTTTTTAACATTTAAGATATAAATAACACTTGGAGCAACACAAGGCCAATGGCAGTAAAGACACAGAGAGGTGTTGGCAAAACAAAAAAATCTTGTTTTTTTTTTCTTCCCTCTTTATAGCATTGCAGTTGTTTTTTTTACAGCTAGCTGTGCGACTGCACCGGGCAGCAGGGGATTTATGTGCAGGTCCAAATGGAAGTGACCAGTGACCTTTCCTATGGCGTAAGCTAGCTCACAAACTGTCATACAACTGACTGCTTCAACAATGAGCCGCTGCTCTTTGTCCTCATCTCTTCCTATCTGATGCTTTTTCCTAAATGTGGGCATCATTCGCTCTCTTTTTGAAAAAGAAAGAAAAAAAAGGAAATGTTTTTCTCTCTCCTTGCTCAAAATGTCAGCTGTGTGGCACAAAGAAGCCATCCAAGGTCTTTTGAATACCTCCAGGCACTATTGAAGTCATAGGTCAGCCAGTCACTCAGTCAGGGGGTAATGTGTGTTTCATGCTCTTGGCTGAATGTGGTGAGCTCTTTGCATGGGCTGATGGGCAGCACTGTGCCTGAGAGGCAAGGTGAAAGTGGAGCGGCAGGCCACAGCTCCGTTTTATGAACTCTCCTGTGATGTTATTATTGTTTTCTCTGTACCCCTGACAAAATAGTCCCTCTTCACATCAAACAGCTACTAAATCCAATACATATTTCAAAAGAGCTCTCCCTTTAATCCCTGCAGTCCCACTGCAATTAGCTGTTAATAGCAGCACCCAGTGCAGGTCGTGATCTACAGAAGAAGGGGAGAGACAAAGTAGAGGTCCTTTGATTCTGAGCTACTAAGCATCTCTCGCTCTTCGTTTTCTCGCTACAACCCATCTCAAGGAGAGGTGGAGACACTTGAGTGAATTCCCCATCTTTTGAAGCTGCCGACCTGGGTCAACCTGTAATTCTGGCTGCTGGCCAGTTTCCCTCTCTCTCACTCTCCGTCTCCCTTCCCATTTTCCAAACGGTTCTTCCCCAAGAGCAGGCTGTGTCTTTTGTTACCTTTATGAGGCGTAATTAAATGTGCACGGCGTGGAATAGTGTTTGAGCAGGAACCCCAGGCGTGCCATTAGCCAGATGTGGCTGCTCAATCCTTAATGATAGAGGAACAGAGGCGGAGGAGACAAGCCCAGGAGTCCTTCATCACGCCATCCCGAGGTGTCGTGTGGGCCTAATTGCCCCATCGTTTTGTGCACCATACAAGCCCCCGTGACACCAAGCTTCATGCATTCATTATGTCGTCTCCCAGTGCTACTTCAGGCTATGGTGTTCAAGTATAACTGGAGGTGGGTGGTACACTAGCTAGGCTTTTAGCCAGCAAGTATGATTCATGAGGGGAGATCTTAATGCCTTTGTTCTGAACCTTGCGTGTAAGAAGTGATGTATAATGTAATGCATTAACAGTTTATACTGTTTGCTGGACAGGACACTTGTTATGTACTGTCATCATGGATGGCAAGGACAGAGATCAGGCCTAAAAAACCCCAGAGACATCATCAAATCCATTCATTATGATTTGTTTTTAGTTTTTCTTTGCAGTTCTCTCTGTTGATATGGTACATGTAGATGTTGAAGGGGGGGCAAACAGGAGTTTTAAGAAGCTACTTCTCTAGAAAACACCCTTTTTCCCTGTCTCTGCCTCAGGGCTTTGGAATTGCTCAGGGATCAGACTGACAAACGCTGACTGATCGGCTCACATTCACACAGCGTTTCCTTACAGCTTCGCCGGGATCTTACCATGGAGAGTTCTCATATTTCCTCCTAAGCCCTTTCACTTGCAGTGTATTAAAGCCCCCCTATCCCACTTCACTGCTCTCCCCGTCTTTTAATCCAGCCCACGTGGTTTTCCCCCTTAGTAAGCAGATTTGAGTTGGGGAGCTTTAATTAGATGCGTCTTCTCTGGGATGCGGATGCGTCGGGTGGTCCATGCACAGCCTGGGGAGCGTTGGGTGGAAATGGGCCTACATACCAAACATACGGCACCCTCGCTGAAAAGCAGGCCTCTTCGTTAGTGAGGAACTGACGAGCTGCCGCTCACATTTAGGTAATTAACACTGCCACAGATTGTGGAACAGCTGTGCAATTTAGCACTGTGGCAACACCAGCAAGTCAAGAGAGACTCTGCAAACAGAAGACGGCAGTGAAATAGATTCATAGTGCACCTCACTCAGGCCTCATCCAAGCTCTCTCCAGAGGCCAAACGTAACGCATATCTCCAGCTACTTGGCAGGATAGCGTGACAGATTATTAAAATCATATTGTTTGAGGGAATTACAGATGATGAATACATGGCAAAAACCATCATTTGAATGTTCAGACAGACTGTGTGCCACAGAAAACAGATTTGTTTTTTAAGGAGAGACTGTTTCGGTTGTCTTATATTCAGTCTATTTCAACATCTTTCTTATAGTCACATCCATGCTGAACAACTTAGATCCGGCATGGCTTCATTCTGTACCCATGGACAATTGCTAGTGAGGTTTTGAGGCAAGTCATCAGCCTTGTCTACAGTTGTAGAGAATGGATGGACTGTGTGTACGAAGCCTCTGCAGTTTTCTTTCCATGTAATTTGAGTTCCTTTTTATCTTTCTTTTTTGGTAAAGCCTTTCTTGTCCCCACAAACCAAATTATATATGAAAAGTAATTAAAGCATCCCGGTCTGCTTTTTGTTTCTTTTTGATTATAGTTAATGTATACCATTCTATCCTTCACTTTTATTTGCCTTGTATTTTATCCCCACTGATCCGCAACATCTGGTTTTTGGTTTAACCATTGGGGAGTGGTGAGAGAGAGAGTGTGTGTGTGTGTGTGTGGAGAGAAAACAAGAAGAGATAGGAAGAGAACACATACACCCCCACACCACACATGTGTA